>RJVU01079141.1:1115115-1131477 GCA_003731715.1 Anabarilius grahami
CTGTCTGGGTTCAGATACAAATCTGAATGGCTAGGGGTTTTTCCATGCCTTTCCGATCTCAAACGCTGAGATCAGACCGGGATGGAAAGTATGGAAGCTGCCGTATTAATGAACAGAAAGGAACCGCTCGTCGAGCCGTCCGCGCGGGGCCCCTTTCTTAACGCGCTGTCCCTGCAGCTGCAGCTGCCGCGAGAGCGCGTCCCAAACACACAGCAGCTCGCATACACCAGCCAGAGGAGCGCTCGCCGCCGGACGTGATGACGTCAAACACGAACGTCATCGTCATCCGGTCGCTCTCGCCAGCCCCAGGGAAGTTGATAGAGCAGAGTAAACAACAGACAGACACACAGCAGTGCCCTCAAGCACTGTGTATGCGTGCTCCTCTCCAGACAGAAAAACGCTCAGAAAAATATGTATATCCAGTGTCAAACCTTGGGACACGGATAAACACACTCTCATGAACGTTTGTAAGGCATATATAAAAAAAAAAAAAAAAAAACCCTACCGGAGTTGGTATAGATGCAATCAGACAGAACAGGACCGAAAGACGATGAGATGAAGACTGTCTCTCCAGGCGCTCCTTTATACTTCCGGGTCGCACCGTATGACGTCATAGGCTGTCGCCGGCCAATAGGAATTGGAGTTTTGGATAGTGCTTTCAGACACCTGGGTCACGTGACGTTCCCCAATGCGTTTCAGCAAACGCAGAGTGGAGTTCCCTTCGAAAGGGAACTTTATTCCCTTTCCTTATTACCAAACATTAAAAGCATAGTTCACTGAAAAAAAGTCATTTACTCACCCACAATTGTTTACTTTTAAACAATTGTATTTACTTACTCACATTTGTCATTAACTCATGTTATCCAAGGATGTAAACACACATTTATGATTGGAGAGAAGCAAATGTAGTAATGTAAGAATGAACCTTCGAAAAAACATAATTGACTATTAAGACCCGCTCACACCAGGAATGATAACTATAACGATAAAGATATAGTTCTAAAATTCATTCTGAATTTAAAATAATAGCAAAGTCAACATCACAAATATAACAATAACGGCAAAGAGAAATGAAATTGTTGGAATCACTTTCAGAACGATTTTTTTTCCAGCTGACAACCAATCAGAATCCATTCTACTTCAAAGAGTTCGAGCAATTAAAGTGGCAGAGGACAAAACTGCAGCGTGCAATTTAAATAACTAAAACGATATTGTTAACTGCTGTGTATAGTTACAGTTATCTTTATAGTTGTTATACTTGTTGTTTTTGGCATTAACAGGCCTTTAATCTACAAGCTCAGAGGTTAGAGCATGGTTAGAGCATGGCACTAGCAATGCCAAGGTCATGGGTTCGATCCCAGGGATTGCACCTACTCAGATACAAATGTATAGTATAATGCAATGTAAGTCGCTTTGGATAAAAGCGTCTGCCAAATGCATAAATGTAAATGTAAATGTAATCTGAATATTCTTGAAATATTCTCCTTATGGTCTATGATGGTTACAAATACATTGCACTTAATTTTGATGAAATGTCAGTCAATATGAGATATTACATTCTTTACAATCAATTAGCTCGGTTTCACTTTGTAAAAACGGGAGGTGTTTACATTTTAAATGAGTCAATGTAAACACCTTACTCAAAGAGTCAACAATATTCATAATATACAATGCCAGTTTTACTAGAATTAGATTAGGTGTTTATGCTATGTTATCTGTCCTTTTATTTAGCCTTTTCTTTCTAATGTCACTCAGTTTAGGGCTTATGATCAGACCAGTTAAGTCATCTGGTTTTATAATTCACAGGTAGTTGACAAATAGTACAATATAAGATTTACCAACTTTACATAACCAAATCTGTTTATATATCCTGCAAGCTCTACAAACAGCCTTTAGCATTTCAACTTACTGGAGTCTTCTCCAAAATATTCCAGAAATGTATGCCTAATTTCCCAGCTCTGGGTCTGGGCTGCAGTAAAGTGAGGGCTGGGGTTAAACTTCTGCCCTCTGTGTATGACATCTGCTGCTGATTCTCCAGGAGTGCGCGCACACACACACACACACACACACACACACACACAGATATTAGCTGCTAATGTCATCAGGGAGAGTGAAATGACATTTCCACTTCAAATCAAATCCTACAGCTCATGGAAAATGCAGGTGGGCTTCCCCTCCTTTCTTCTGTCCTTTGCTCTGCATCTTTCTCTCTTTCACTCGTCGTGCCTCTTCGTCTCTCTGTTTTTTGTTTTTTTTACCTCACTGTTCCTCTCAGCAGGGGTTTCAGACTGTTGTGAGAGGTTTTCTAATGTTGGAAAAGTGTTTGTAGCGTTTTAATCAGCTTTCCATTTGTTAATCTTCACAAGTCTGAAAGCACATGGCTGGTCCATGGACATAATTATATAATCATTATGTTATACCAACATGTTTGCTTCCATCCATCTGACTCATCAGATACATTTTTTTATTTCTACTTGATTTTATGAGTTTTCAGAACTTCAATTTTGTTTATTTCATTAGTTTAATTGCAAGTAAACAGAGTGGTTGGATTAAGTGCCCTATTCACAAGTCAACCTTTCTGTTCCATGAAAATAAATATTGGACTCATGCAGCACTATAGAGATTTTTGACAGTTTCATGCTCTCTAGAATGAAAAGGTCCCTCCCTATATCCATTTAGTACATGAGGCGGCTCTAATTGATGTAATAACAGATGACTGGCCACACAGTTGTAATAGCTGCTGTAGGCCTACTTGAGTACAGAAACTTGAGTAGAAGCGAGAGAAATAGAATAGAACATCATTAAAGAAGAAGGTGACACCTTATGTAAACCTGAATAAACTCTGTTTTGGTGTCATGAACAAAAGCGATGCCTGACCCCCTGAAAGAAGGTTGTTGAATCATAGGATCCTGGAAAAGAATTTAAAGACATTTCTAACCTTTCTTAATCTCTATTTCACTGTATCTAAAATAATGTACAATGGAGAAGGTTTCAGACCACTGGCAATCTGTCCAGACTGAACCGTTCCACCAAACTCACTTCAAGAGCAGAGCACAAGATGCTTCAAGGAGTCTCAGGGTATGTTTACATGACAACGATATGCTTAAAACAGAAAAGTTTTTCCTTTGAGTTTTCTACGTACAGACGACACCGTTGTCAAAATGATCCCCATTCATACAAATCCGTGAAAATGACTAAAAACGCTGCATTCTGCTGGCAGGCCATTAGATGGCGATGGAACACTATAGACTGAACATGTAATGTGCATGTGCATGACGTCATCGTTCTCACAGATTCCTGTTTTTGTTGTTTACACAGAGACCATTTTCAAAAACTTGCACTTTGAAACCCGTTTTCAAAAGTTTGCGTTTTCAGGTCACCAAAACGCAGTTGTCATGTAAATGAACGGCCAAAACGCATAAAAAGTTTTCCGTTTTTAGTTTCATGTAAACGACCCCTCAAAGAGACCCTAGGATGTCATAAGGGATCTACAGACAGCTGTATACAATGTGAATGTCGATAGAGCTGCTAACCATGTGAAAGAGACTGCACAAATCTGGTCTACATGCTAGGGCAGCAAAGAAGAAGCTACTGCTTTCAAAAAAGTTTTGTGAGCCCCAAACACCTATTATACTTTGAGAAAAGGCAAATGAGAATTGGCGATACGGGTATAAAAGGATGTGCCATGCATCCACTCATTCTGGTTGGTGCTTAAGAGCTGAGAACATGTCCCAGCCATTCAGCGGGTGGTTTAGTGTTGTGGCAAAAGGGACACAACGTCTTGTTTCTTCCATCAAGGAATAGGGTTACAATAGTAACCAAGATGTTCTATATCTGTCAGTCACTTTGATGTTGTGCTGATGTACTGACACTAGGGGTCGCTGGGGAAAACAACAATGAACAGGTTGCTGGAGGTCCCGAGGCAGTGCTCAGAAGTTCACCACTTGATCCCTAAACAGGGTCGTAGGAACTTTGGGCCATGAGGATCATGAGTATGCCGGACTGAACTCTAGGCACTTTTTGCTGACAGAGTATGACTGCAGGTCCCCAACCCTCTTAATGGAAGTAAGCGCGGTCAGGAGGGCTGTCTTTAAAGAGACGGTGATCAACTCAACTGACAACCAAGGGCTCAAAAGGAGCTCTCTGTAGACCCAGCAAGACTACAGAGAGGTCCCAAGAAGAAATAAGGTGCAACCTAGGAGGATTTAATCTCCTGGCACCTCTGAGGAACCTGATGATGGGACCGCTGTTTTTCCCCTGCATGAATTCAGGCAATTCAGCTCTGACTGAGCATGCTCGTTCGTGGGATGCGCTGTCATAGTGACTGAGTCCAGCTCCATCCCAAGAAAAGAGATGCCCTGCTCTGGGGAGAGCTTGCTCTTTTTCCAGTTGACCTGAAGCCCCAATCGGCTGAGGTGTCTGAGCATCAGGTCCCTGTGCCCACAAAATAAAATCCTGAGAATGAGCTAGAATCAGCCAGTCATCAAGATAATTGTGAATGCTAAAAGCCCACTTCCCAAGCCCGAAAGGGAGGACCTTGTACTGATATGCTTGGGTTGGGGGGCGGTAACCATGCTTCCAAGCTCCGTATGAGTGGCACTAGGGGGACAATCGTTTTTGATGCTTTTGAAGCAGAGCCCTGCTGCCAAATTGGAAAGCATCAAGTCCCGACCATATGGTTGCACCTGTGGGTGCACTGAAACACCTACCTTGCTCCGTGTATCCCGTCTGAAACCGGACTATTATGGGTGAAGAAGCTGTTTGTCCTTGTGACGCGTCACACTGAGCTGAGTAGGGATTTATGTGTAGAGCATGAGGCGACGGCCATCTCAGGGTCACTTCAAAGCCTCCCTCGGATTCTTGGCACTCACCTGACGAATAGGCACTCACCTTTCTGCGGGTGGCTCTACGGTGCGGCCGGGCTAAGGGCTTGGGCTGTGGCAGAGAAGGTGTAGCAGCTGCAGGTGGACACTTTAGAGGGGCTTTAGAGGGGGATAGAGCCCACTGCAATGTGCCGTAAACACAAGCCAAGAAACCAGGTTCCCTTATAGAGGTCAATTGATTGAATATTTGCATCAATAAACACTCGGTTCAGAAGAACAAATTTGAATGAGTGGATGCACGCCATCTCCTTTATACCCTTATGTCAGAGGAAGTGGCATATGCAAATTCCACTCGCCAATTTTCATTGGCCTTTTCTCAAAGTATCAAAGCTGTTTGGGGCTTCAAAGTGCGACCCTTAGTGTAAGTACATTGACACAACATCAAAGTGACTGACAGATATGGATTGTCATTCAAAGACTGCATTTGAAAAATCTCAGTTCTAAGTTAAAACAGCAAAAAACAGAGCTCCCACAATTTTGACCTATGAATTTCCAATTAATTTTCTATGACTTCTCTAGTTCATGTTAATTGATTTTTTAAAAAAGGCTTTAAAAAAGATTGCACTAAAAAAGCACACTTTCTCATCACAAATAGTACCAAAACCCCCCAAAAAAATCTATGCTGAGTTTGACTCACCTGCCAGTACGCCACACACATATACCAGGCCAATTCTCAAAGCTCCATGGACCATCTCTAACGGCACACCCACCAAAAGTTGCATGGCCATGTTTAGACCCAGGTGTTCTATTCTGAAACATATAAATCAGCCATTAGCATTAGCATTATTACAGATGAGTTTGAGGAAGGGATGAATACCCCCCCCTTTCTTTTTTTCTTTCTTTTTACAATTGGTATATTTGGATTTAGTGCAGGGTATACAAACAGGTTTGGTTACGTAAAGTTGGCAAATCTTATACTGTACTACTTCCAGTGCTTGAAGTGGGCCGGTACGCAACGATACACAGTACTGGCACTTTTCTATTTTTACCTTTAGCGCAACGCAAGTTTTCCTTGCGTACCGGCACTTCCGACATGTTGCACATATGGAAGCCTGCCGCACCCTCCCTTCTTCTGGAATGCATTTTGAACAGAGCATTGGGAGTACCGGCACTTTATTTTTCCACTTCATGCACTGACTACTAACTAGCTGTAAATTATAAAACCAGAAGACTTAACTGATCTGACCACAAACCGCAACCACAAACTGAGTGACATTAGAGAGAAAAAAAACTTCATAAATAAAAGGACAAAACTCAGCAATGCAATTCTCAAGCATCAAGCATGCACGGTTGAACTTCTGTTTACCATATTTGATGTACACTATATGTATGTGTGCTGATCAAAAAGCCTGTTCATCATATAAAGTGATTGTGTCTTCAGAATACTTGGATTAAATTGCTCTATACATTTGGATTACTTTTATAATGTATTTATGTACTTTTTGAATCTTGAACATTTTGGTTGCATGGAATTTTAATTTTTGGGTAAACTATTCCTTTACAATGCTTCAATTGATCGTATATCATAATTGTGAAAGAAAAAAAAATCTGATTATTATGCTACCCATGTGGCCTTATCAACCTCCAAATGGTAAATCCAAGAACATCTTGGATTTAAATTGACTTCAAATTATGCAATTAGATTAGCAGAAGATATTTTTTTCTAATACATTTAAAGAAATGCTTCTTTTTTTTTTTAAATCAACAAATAAATCCTAATTTATGTAAGATTTGAAATGCTGTTGCTGTGATCTCATGTAAAAGTTTCCAACACTTGTCAGAATAGAGTAATGTTTCGAGATGAGGTCTGGTGGGTAGTGTGTGTACTCTGACACAGAAGTTACCTGTTTCTGGCATGAGTCATTTTCCATTCCCACTACTGCTCCAACTTTGTTTAGTCCTGTTTTTTTTTTTGTTTTTTTTTAAGCCCTGACCATTTCTCCAACTGTTCTAATTCTCTGACTTTCAGCAGTGCACATGGAAAACTGTTACACATGAAGTCCTTCACACCTACAGCAGTGGATGTGACTCTGGCCCTTAATAATGACATATCTGGGTGACAAAGAAACAATTTTAACTACAAGTAATATTCCTCATGTCACATACTTGGCTCTCCTCAACATTGCCAAATAGATCCTATAGGATCCCAGTGGGTCAAAATCTGCACCCAGATCTAAAATAATAAGAAGCAGGACAAGGTCAGAATAATTATTCTCATAGAACAAGGACCTGAAATTCACTAAGCTTCAGATAACTGGGGCATGTAACTTAACTCATGATGGATGATCATGCAGATATAAAGAAAGAATAAGTGACACACACAACTTATTCAGGATGCTGACGAAGACATCAGCCTGACAGACAAAAGCAACAACGAAATGAAACTGGATAGACTTGCATATGTAGCCTTGCAACTGAAAGTGAAATGCATCTCTGAATGCATTAGCCAATCTTAAGTATAGGTATACAACAAGAGACAGTTTATGTCCCCAGAAACATAATTACTTAACAGAAAAATCTGCATTAATGATCTTGAATTATAAGTTGCTAGGGCTCTGATCTGAAACTGATCTGTGTTCCAAAAAAATCCAGAATAAAAGATCATTAAAATCACTGATATGAAAAGATTGAAATAAGAGGGTAAATTCGAAAAAGCAAGAACAAAGTTTCTATACACACTAAAACATATAAGTGATACAGTATGTATACATGTAATGAAGAAGTGCAATGGTTAATTCTGTTGTGGCTTTGTTTGGAACTATTTTTTTCGCTGAACAAAAAAAGTGTGACAACATTGTGTCTCAGTATTAACTTGTTTATTGAAGTGATCGTAATCGTACTGTTGGTCTGAATATCACCACATTAGATCAGAGCAACAACACCCTTGCTTGTGTGATATTGTACAAGTTTATAGTATCCTACAAGTCTTGAATTGTGCCCACAAAACACAAGAAAGGCCTCAGACATGAGCTTGGGATGTCGACTCAAGGACATGTGAGCCCGGAGTAACATGAACATCCAAACTATAAAATCTAATAAATGTGTGTGGAGAGGACCAGGATTCCCAGGAGCAGAGCGATCGGTGGAAACACAAAAAGACATTCTGGGCCATACTTGGGCTATGGCGTCAGAGGAGTCAGAGAGTAAAGGGGACATTGCGCTGTTTCCTGTGAAGAGGTCAACCTCTGCTTCGTAAAATCTTTCCCAGCTTCGTCTAACTACGTTGGGGTGGACCTTCCAATCACCTTGTGTCACCTCCCTTCTGGACAGTAAATCTGCTCCCACATTCATGTGTCCAGGAATGTAAATTGCCCAGAGGGACAGGAACTTGTCCTGAGCCCAAAGCAGAACCTGCTGTGCTAGTTTGTTCAAACGGAGTGAATGCTGTCCACCCTGGCAATTTATGTAAGCAACTACAGCAGTGTTGTCCACCCTCACTAGGACATGGTAGCCCCTTAACCAGAAATGCAGCCATCAATTCGAGGCAATTGATGTGCCAATCAAGATGATAGCCTCTCCAGATCCCTTGGCCTAGACGGCCATCTAAGACAGCTCCCCAGCCCATCAAGGAAGTGTCTGTCGTTAGCATCTTGCGACAACAACACGCACCTAGATTGGGACCCAAGGGGAGTAACCGGGGTATGAGCCGATGGCGTGTAACCTTTATTCGCCTTTGGGGATTGGCCCTTGGATGAATCCCATACAGACCCTAAATACGTTGTCCTCTGGGCAGAAGAGAGAATACTGTTGAGTCTCAACACCAGAGATTGAAGACGAGCTAGAATGACATCTTGATGTCGAAGCGCAAGCTCCTGAGACTGGGCCAAAATTAGCCAGTCGTCTATGTAAATTAAAATGCGGATGCCCTGGAGTCGCAATGGAGCCAGCACTGCATCCATGCATTTTGTGTATGTGCAGGGTGACAAGGTTAGGCCAAATGGAAGAACCTGATGTTGGTAAGATTCACCCCTGAAAGTGGAGGAACTTATCAAATGTCATGTTGTATCTCCTTGTGTCTTTTAGCTTCCCGGAATCTACTGACAAACAAAGTTGACAGAGTCGCCACATAGGCTGGAAGGCAACACGGGAGCATCAAGGAGAAACACACTCCTTCGACAAGATCACAAAATCTCTTCGACCTGGGGCATCGTCGTATAACCCTGTGCCTTTGCACCAATGATAGTCGAATAAATCAATGTCACAGGTACAAAGACACAGGAAGAATAAGGCTTACTCCATGACTTTGTAAATTTGTCGTTCTGGTGCCTCCCCTTGGCCACCTAAAAGAAATCTGTTGTGTAATTTTGATCATCTGGTGGTCTCTTTTTCCTATGGCCAGTGTAACTGAAGACTGTCCACAGCACCAGTCACTACACGTGCAGCTCGTTGTAAGATCTATCGTCACAAGAAGAGCGCTCAGAGGCAGTGCACTCAAATTCCATCTCCTCAAGAGAACTAACGTCTTCAGCCCAGTCTGAAGAAGTGCCAAAGCATGCTCCAGAAGTGGGCTGGAGGACCTCTCGATCTGGTGAAAAAACAAGGGAAAGGGGAGGACCCATCTTTTGCCCTTCGCCCAGATCGACACGTGAGCCCCATGATATTAACATTCATTTTCATGTGTTTTAAAAAAGACTGTTGACCTTTAAAATGTCCTTTACCCATCAGATAACAAATAGAATCATATGAAAGGGATTTAGAAGGGCAAAATAAAAAGGTTAGTGGACAATGCAAATAGAACGTTTCCATTTCTGCTTCAAACAAAATGTCCTGAATGATAACATGTGGTGTTTAATGCTGCAATGCATCACAGAATAAGTCATGTGTGCTGGTGGTGACACCAGGCGAGAGAATGACTTTTGAAAATGCATTTGTCTGTGTGAGTGTGTCTGTGTGTTCTCTTATTGGGATTCTATTGGTGCAGCAGACAGAGCAGATCACTAACTTGGGTTAATAGGGAGATTACTCTGTAGATGAGTGTAATATAAAGCATTAAACCCCACAGATCACAGCACATCAGGCACATCACAGGGGCTCAAGCCCTCTATCAACTGGGGATAGAGGCCTTCAGTCCTCCATGCCAGAAAAATGCTTTTTGAAATGTGCTTTAGTATGTTTTGTGTGCCTGAAAATGTTGCCTTGAGGCATTTTAAAATGCCAGAAAAGAAAAAGCTAATAAAAGCAGTATCTAAAAATGGCACAAATTAGCAGCAGTGGGCCACATTGTGAAGCTGCAATACTCTTGGACATTTTGAGATACAAATGACTCTTTAAATTACAACAGAGAAAAAGCAAATACAAAGTTCTGTCATGAAACTCTAGATGGCGCAGGCTAATAGGTCCTTTAACTCAACCGGCTCATAATCACATCGTTATCTATAGGGCATAGGTTCCTGCTGTATCAGTGGCCAATGAGCTTGCGGGCTCTACCTACAAATACTTGGGTAGCATTTGCCTTAGCAAATCACGTCACAGAAGTCAGATAAATCCAAACACGCAGAAACTCTTTCACCTAGATATTATCACATAGAGACTATGTCTGTACCCCGAATTAGTAAATACAAAAAAACTTCCAAACCCATTTAAGGGTAATTTAATTGATGTACAACAAATAAAAAAAATGGAGATAATACTGATAAACAAATGATAAAGCTTGGGTTGCTGAATATTAGATCCCTTTCTTCAAAAGCACTTATTGTAAATAATATTATCACAGACAATAATCTAGCTGTGTTTGACAGAAACCTGGCTAAAACTAGACGATTACATTACTTTAAATGAGTCTAGCCCTCAAGGTTACGATTATCGACACAATCCTCGTAAGAAAGGCAAAGGGGGAGGTGTTGCTGTAATTTTTAGTAATATCTACAGTATTACTCAAAAGTCTTTCAAATATAATTCCTTATGAAGTGATGGTGCTTTATGTAACGTTATGTAAGTTGACATTTGTGCTGGCTACTGTATACAGGGCACCATACAGACTTTAATCAAAGAATTTGCTGATTTTCGATCGGAGTTAGTACTAGCTGCGGATAAAGTCCTTGTTGTTTGTGATTTTAATATCCATGTAGATAAAGATAAAGACACTTTGGGATTGGCATTTACAGACATTCTAAACTCTATTGGAGTTTGACAACGTGTCAGGACCCACTCATTGTCGTAATCATACTTTAGATCTAATATTGTCACATGGAATCGATATTGATGCCATTGAAATTCTGCAGCAGAGTGATGACATCTCAGATCATTATCTAGTCTCGTGTATACTACATTTAGCCAAGGCTGCTAAACTGCCTCCCTGCCACAAATACGGTAGAACCATCACTTCTACCACTAAAGATTGCTTTATAAATAATCTTCCTGATCAGTTTCATCGCCTTAGCATACCAGATAGCTTAGAAGACCTCGATGTTGCAACAGAATCTACTGACTCTCTCTTTTCCAGCACATTAGACTCAGTTGCTCCTTTGTGCTTAAAAAAGATTAAGGAAATTAGTCCAACGCCGTGGTACAACGAGCACAATTGGGCCCTTAAGAGAGCAGCCAGAAAAATGGAGCTGGAAGAAAACAAAACTAGAGGTTTTTCGCATTTCGTGGAGAGAGAGAATGATTGAGTACAGAAAGGCCTTAAAAACTGCTAGATCTGCTTATTTTTCAAATCTTTTAGAAGAAAATAAACAACCCTAGGCATTTATTTGATACAGTGGCTAAATTAACAAGAAATAAAGCTTCAACTTCTGATATTTCCATACAGCACAGCAGTAATGATTTTATGAACTTTTTTACTTTCAAGATTGACAATATTAGAGAAAAAATTATAACCATGCAACCGTCTAATCGCGCCAGACAGTGCATTGTACTATCCCTGAGGAAAAATTCAATTCATTCACTGCTTTAGGAAAGGAAGAATTGTCTAAACTTGTTAAATCATCAAAATCAACAACATGTATGTTTGCCCCTTTACCGACTAAGCTATTGAAAGAGATGCTTCCAGAGGTCATAGATCCTCTTCTTACCAAAAACATTTAAGCTGGCTATTATTAAACCTTTCATTAAAAAAAAACACAACTTGATCCTAGAGAATTAGTCAATTACAGGCCGATCTCAAATCTTCCTTTTCTGTCAAAAATACTAGAAAAGGCAGTATCAACACAACTATGTTCCTTTTTAGAAAGAAATAGTATCTGTGAGGATTTCCAGTCAGGATTTAGACTGTACCATAGTACGGAGTCTGCTCTCAGAGTTACAAATGATCTGCTCTTATCAGATCGTGGTTGTATCTCTCTATTAGTGTTACTGGATCTTAGTGCTGCATTTCACACTATCGATCACAATATTCTTTTAAATAGACTCGAAAATTATGTTGGCATTAGTGGAATTGCTGACCGTTATCAGTTTGTAGTAGTAAACGAAGAGATGTCATATCTATCACAAGTTCAATATGGAGTACCGCAAGGCTCAGTACTAGGACCGTTGCTTTTCACTCATGCTACCCTTGGGAGATATCATTAGGAAGCATGGCGTTAGTTTTCACTGTTATGCTGATGATAAAATTAACGGAATGCATAGCTGATATAAAAAATTGGATGACCAGTAATTTCCTACTACTAAATTCTGTAAAAACAGAGATTCTAATTTTTGGATAACCTAGAATACTGTCTAACACTTGATGGCTGCTCTGTTAAGTCTTTGTCGTCAGTTAGGAACCTGGGTGTGCTCTTTGAGACCAATCTTTCATTTGAAAGCCATGTTTCTAGCATCTGTAAAACCGCATTCTTCCATCTTAAAAATATATCTAAACTACGACATATGCTCTAACACCTGTTTGCCACCTGATGTCACCTGTTGGAGTTTGGGTTCCTTGCCGCTGTCGACTTTGGCTTGCTTAGTTGGGGTCACTTGACATTTGATATTCAACAGTGTTTTGATCTGCCTGCATTGACACCATTGTATGCGAACTGAACTGCACTGGATGATGACATCACTGTTCACTCCAGTGCTGATATAGATAAATTAACTAAATTAATAACTATTGATTCTTACAACCGAATTAATCAATACTGAATTTACTTAAGATGGACAATGACATGATTTTCTTTAAGAGCTGCTGTGCAGCCAAAATTATATACCAGTTATCACTGTAAAGCTGCTTTGACACAATCTGCATTGTAAAAAGCGCTATCTAAATAAAGGTGACCTGACTTGACTTCGGAGTGCAGCGCGCTTTCAGAAATCCAACATCTAAGATAAGTGAACTGGTTTTTAATACTATATCAGTATGCGTTTTGGTGTAGTCTGCTTTATCAATTCATTATAAAGTAACCATGCACAAGGTTTAATTCAGGTGTCATGTCAACAGTCCTGTTTTAATGCTTAGAGTGAATTACTAAGCATATTAGCAGCTAGCAATATTGCAATTTTGCATTTATGCAGCAGAAAGCAGGCAATGTAGTTGCCATAAGGACACAGAGACAAGCTTTGCTGCATTTTTGTATTAGCATATCTAACGGAGCTACAGCAAGTCCTAGTATGTTTTGTACAGCAGCAGCAGCATGTATAACAAATTCAGATTGCAATGTTAGCGAATATCAACAGCAATAGAACACTTGCAGACGTTAGATGGTTAAGTAGACACTGTGTCTGCCAAATTGTGTGAGATGAGTCATGTGTCATGATTTAAAATGCAAACAATGTATTCACTTTATTTACATATGTAGTATGCGAGCAGCTGCATTCGGCAGAATTATATTGGGCATATACTATTTCATAACTACAGGACAAACAGAGATTTATGCTAATGTCGGATACTTTATCGTCAGCTTATTAGTAGACATCACTGCTGTCACGCAGAATGATAATTATCATTGTAACTTACCTGTGCCAAGGCAGTTCCATGGATTTCTCAAACAAAAGCAAGAGCATGTAATATGCTTGTAAGAGCATGCAAACGCTCCACTGTGTGTCTGTGTTTGTGCACTCTGGAAAGCATCGGTCATTTCCGTTTGCGGCAGTGGGCTGTGTGGTTGATTGCGGACATGTTTGTTGATCATGAGTGGTGGTCATCAGAGGTGTTTGTTATCAGTTGGAATCACTCACTGCTCAAAATTCTGAGGTATTTGCTTTAACAACAAGAGTGTATTAGGAGACTCATTGCAGTGCGGACAGCTCATTGATGTAGCGCCACTTCTGAGATCACTGCGGGCTGAGATGAGAGCAGTTTTGCGCACTGTTGTGGCTAAATGTCATTCATTGAATAAGTGTTTATGCTGCTGTGAGGACCAACAGTCGGTTGCACGCTGTGAAGTTTAGAAAGAGACATAATGTGGGTTTCACTCTCAAATTGCATTGATTGACATTACCACTGCATGGGACAGAGATATGATCTGCCAAATAGTAACACATTAGCAATGTAACTTAGACAATAGATATATAAAATATCGGTTAAAATATCATAGTTGTATCGTTAAATAATGACCTATAAATCTTAATGTTTCATGGTACTTTGCTACTCTTATGGTGGAGATGTAGCTTACACAACTTCTGCGTTAAAGTACGGGATGAGCATTCACATCTAAACATAGGCCTTAACCTTTTATTTAATCTGCAATACCTCAAATGATGCCTTATTTGTTTTGTAGAAGGGTGCTTACAGTCTTGCATAGATGTAGGAGTAAAATGCATGCATACAGCAGCAGTGATGCATATTAAGTTATACAGCAGCAGCAAAAGCTTACTGTCATTCAGCGTTGTAGCCCAGACACATACAGTCATTGTCACAGGCCAATAGAGTTAAGCCATTCAGCAAAGCAGGCCCAAGCACAAATTGTCTAATATGCCACTAGAGCCAAGCCTTACGGCCCAAACTACTTAGAATAGTGACACGCATACACTGGTATGCAGGCACATATGTAGCTAACACCACATTGGTAAGTAACTAGGAACACCCCTTAAAAAAGGGGAANCATAGGGCTACACTGTGAGATGTTTTACATGCCATATATGCCGCTTATGGCTGCCCACATGTCTAATGGCTAGATTTGCTTGGTGGAATAATGTGTAGCCAGATCTAGTCCACCAAGACCAAGCATATGCCCCATTTTTCATACTCAAATCATCTGAATTATCATCTTGCAGTACACTTGGCTTGTATTGTTCAAATATCATATCACTTGCTCTGTTGGGGGGTAATTCATGTACACAATATTGTACAGCAGCAGCATGTCTTACTTGCTCACAGCAGCATGTTGTGTATGCAGTGTTGGGGAGTAGTTAACTACATGTAGCGGCGCTACTAGTTAAACAAAATTTTTCAGTAGCTTGTATGTAGTTCAGCTACTTTTAAAACAGTGTAGCTTTTCCAGTGGTTAACTACATTTTCCAGCAAGTAGCGGTGTAGCGTGACCAAAAGCTATGAGCTACATTCCGTTTTGCGTTCTGACAAGCCTGCGATGCATTGAAGCAGCACAGCGTCACCAGACGATCTCTTCTCGATGAACTGCTGATGAACTGATAAAGCCGCAAGATGCGTGATATAACAATAGATGGCGGTAATGCTCGATTTTAGTTTGTGATCTGAAGACGCTGTGCTGCTTCAATGCATCGCAGGCTTGTCATTTATTTATAAATCATTTATTTATAAATTAAGCATAACCTTTACTAATCGATTATGCTTAATTTATAAATAAATGATTAAAACGCTAAGCACATGCAGGTGAATAATAGCCTTTTTAAATTGATTGTCCTGCTTTATTGCAGTCTATATCAAATGTATGCGAACTATTTTATTACAGTGGTGACCCGCCTTAGTCTAATCTGTCCCGCCAGTTTTATAATGAACATAAGATCACTAACGCGGTGTTTTGAGTCATTGCATTGGCAAAGCATCCGTCAATTGAACAGAAAACAAACTCGCACGCAACATAGCCTAGTGCACTTATCACACGACAAAGGCTGATCTAATAAAATCGGTTGCTCGGGTATGAGAATGTTCCCTCAAGAAGCACATGATTCGCGTCTCAAAGCTTCATCTGCATGTGCTGTGAGTTTAACGTGCATTTTTCTGTGTATCCAATTTAAGTTCCGGTTCGATTTAAGTGCTGGTCCGGTTCCAGAATCAAACCATTGAGGGTGCTTCTGAAATAAGTGAGGGTGCTGTAGATGTAATGTGTAAACAACGGCTCCACCATAAGAATAGCAATGTATAGTGAGACATTTAAGATTAAGTCATTTTACAAATACTTGGAATAGAATTTCAAAAATATTGATACAAAAATTCTAACATTTTTCTAGTCTGCATTTACATTGCTTATTATTATTCTTATAATTGCATATTTTTGTACCGTGTTATTGTTATGGTAGCAATTTTTAGCGTGAATCCTGCATGTAGAAATCACTTCTGAAACTGCAGAGTGCAATTGGTGGTCGGTCCTCTCATAGCATGAAAAACAAAACTTATATTAAAATTCTGAATGTATTATATATA
>RJVU01079141.1:1137813-1156355 GCA_003731715.1 Anabarilius grahami
AGCTGGACTCAAATGAAGGTGTAGAACCATCTCAAGGATGATCAGAAGAAATGGACAGCACCTGAGTTAAATATATGAGTGTCACAGCAAAGGGTCTGAATACTTAGGACCATGTGATATTTCAGTTTTTCTTTTTTAATAAATCTACAAAAATGTCAACAATTCTGTGTTTTTCTGTCAATATAGGGTGCTGTGTGTACATTAATGAGGAAAAAAAATGAACTTAAATGATTTTAGCAAATGGCTGCAATATAACAAAGAGTGAAAAATTTAAGGGGGTCTGAATACTTTCCGTACCCACTGTAGGTGTTGTAAAAGCATGAACAAAACAAGATACCAAATGTCTAGTTTCAGGATTAGAAGATAAAAGATCATAAATAATATGATTTTAAAGTTTATTAATAAACTGTGGAATATTATATATCTTTACATAATTTCTAATTTGCAAATAATGGAAGAAGTGAGACTGGAGTGCAAATGTATTTTTAAGTTGCAAAAAAGATGCAAATTGATCCTCTATATAGAGATCTCAAATACAGCATAGACCCTTTTTCCTCCATCCTGAAAAAGCTCCATCAATCTGAGAAGGCTCAAACAAAGGATTGCATGATATTGGTGTATTGATTGAGACGTTTGGTAATTTATTTAATTTATTGATCTGATTCAAAATTTTCAATGAATTTCTCAACACAAAATTACTGCTTCCTAATTTACATATGGATTTACACTCTGCCAATTATTTATATTTAATTTATGTGAATATATATTTATATTATATAAAATATGGTTTATATTTTATATTTATGGTATCCTCCTAATGCATTGTAAGCAGTTATATTTTGACAATTTATATAAATTTAAATATAAATATATACATAAAAATAAAACATTTTTAGAATAGCCCTTAAAAAGCTTACATGTTTTCTTTTAAGCTCATTGTGAACCTATACTGTATAAACTAATAACTAATTTAGTTGATTCATAAGCATTGATTGACTGTCAAATATTTTCTTTCAGCTGTCTCCTCGAACTTTGCAGCAGCAGCAGCAGTATTTCATCTTGCCTTATAAATGTATATTTAGATTCTTGATATTATAAAAATCTCTTAATCTTCAGAAGAGAAGTTAAATGAGCTTGCGAGAAGTGAATCAAACTGACTCTCTCCATATTTCATTTGATTGGTTGTTCGCTGCAGATGTCACACTCCAGAGTTCATTATAAATTCTGAAACATATAAATCAATTTATACAGAATAATAAATTCTGAAGCAAGCCCTGAGTTGACAGAGAACATTTATAGTGAGCGCTGTGAGAACACTGAACCTGATCTAAACTGGTTTAGATTTATTTGGTTTTGTCAACTCTAATCCTACTCTGAAACTCAGAGTTTATTTTAACATAACTGTAAACTAATCTTTAAGATATATCAATATTTTGTGTTCATTAACATAACCAATCACTGTATACTGTAAAGACATACATAGCAAATGTGTAACTCACCCAGCGTGCATGAAGATGTAGCTAAGATAGCGCCAGGCCTGAGCTCTGAGCTGCGGATGGTATGGCAATGGGCCCTTCAGGAAGTATGGCGATGAAACCTGCAGAACCCAGCGGTTCAGCTGCAGTCCGTAATATATAAAGACAACAACCTGAGGAAGATGTGGTAAGTAAGAGGCTGTTACTGATGTGTGACACTTGTGCTGTCCTCCAAAACATTGTGATACAGAGGAAGCATTTTAACGAATTAATGAATTATTTTTCATTTCAGTTAGTATTGAGCAAAAACTTTTTTTTTTTCATTCTGGTTTCAGAGTTCTGAGGTCTCCTTACCAAAAGGTTACTTGTTAAAGATAAATAAATGTCAATAAAGTTATTTTTATAATAAGAGTACATTAAATGCTCTGAAAATAACAATAAAGTCAGTCACATTGTTCATATTCATTCACAGACAGATGCAGTTGTAACCTAAATATTTTATTGTGGGATTTAACATTTGTAGATGATCTACAGCAATGGAGTTGTCCAAACATGAAGTGCAGGTGGCATGACTTCAGTTGATCCTGTCTTTAGCTTAAAAAAAAAAATTCTACAATTATTTTAGAGCTCCTTGGATTCAAGTTATTTTTATCATCCATTTAATAAAACTTTATTTCAGATTAATAAACTGTATGTAAAATTCTCATATTTGTCATATTTGTTTACTTAAAGTGTCATGCTTATGATTTATGACATCAATTACTGCTTTATTTATTCAGAAACAGAAGTAACTATAAAATATAACATTCTACCGTGAGGCACTAGGACCTGGAGGAGGCTTCTGTTGCTGTGGTACCTGCTGCATGCGCTAGAGAGTAGAGAGTGAGGGCCTGTTCACAAAGTGTTTTTTGCTTTTAAAAACGCAAGACGCAGGTCAGTGGAATGAAAAAAAGCACAAGGTCTAGAGACAAGGTTTTTTAAAAGTTGAACTTATTTAAACTTGAGCACTGCGTTCTTAGAATGCCATGTCATGAGCATGAGACGTAAGCGCAACAGTCATGCAAGTTCTTATAGCTCGTGTTCACATAGAAAAACAATGGAAAAGTAGTGCAGTAGAATGGGAAAACGCATTCTGTGTGAACGGCCCCGGACTGTTGACGGGTATCGCACAACGGACGAGTCCTTCTGTATTCGCATTCTCAAATTCAAGGATTCTTCCTGTGGATTTTTTTTTCTACAACTAAGCGACTAATAATATTTTGGTCGACTAAGCCTCTTCTCGTCGACTATTAGGGGGCAGCCTTAATCCCTAGTTTCCATGAACACTAATCTGTCATCACAGCTGTTCATCATTTAGTTCATCACAATGTATATTTAACCCTCTGTGGTCTAAGGATTTTTGGGGCCCTGTAGAAGTTTTGACATGCCCTTACGTTTGTGCTTTTTTCAGTTGTTCATAAACATATTAATGGAAAAGGTGTCATTACACTGTATTCAGAACAAACTAGGCTACCATAAAATGTGAGGAACATGTATGTACGTTTGTATTTTTGAAGGAATAACGTTTATGCGTGGTTATTGAAAAAACAAAACACTTAAGTCATTGAAATAAGGCCATAAAACTAATATTATATATGTGTTCACAAGACTTCTAGGAATTGGAGGTTGTAGACTAGAGTTTTTGCTTCAAAATTATGTAAAAATTATCCTGCCTACTCGTTCATATAAAACAATATATTGATTTACATTTTTTAAGACACTTTTTGTCAAGAAACACAGTATGCGTAGAGGCATGAATCTTCATGAATAATGCTGTGATTCACACCTGAGAAGACAAAGTGAGTCCACATAATGAGCCCTTTCAGTCAGGTAGGCTATGTGAACAAAACCCTCTGATAACAGGATCATATCAGCTGTATTAACGTAAATATAATGTCCACTCTTGACAAAAAAAGATTGATTTTTGTGATCTCATGCATGCACGTATTATTGCACATGTGAAGAAAATTTTGTATAGGCCTATTATAGTTTAAATTACAGTACCAGTCAAAAGATTGGACGCATTACTATTATAATGTTTTTAAAAGAAGTCTCAAGTCTCTAAGCAAATAATGGTTTTCTATTTTAATATACTTTAAAATATAATGTATTTCTGTGAACATTTATGTTACCTCTATGGCATTTCATATAGGCTATTATATTTGTTATATTATATAGCCTAAATGTTAATGTGCAGTTGACAAACTATACATCATTAAAAAGATCTAAGACTCAAGCTTCACATTTTGACCTCTGTTTTACTCTTATAGTGACCGTAATTTGTTAATAGCCTATGCGTCAGGAGTTATGAATATGAAAAACGGAGTCGTTACCTTTGACAAAACAACATCCATCAGGGTTTTTAGCTTAAAAGCATGCACATTTGGAGAAATATTGATGGATTCTCATATGTTTATGTAAATTTTCTATACAGAGGAGTAATATTTATTCTATATTTATTGTCATCACTATGAGTGCTGGATACTGTGTTTTCAATTCATACTTGCAGCTGGAGGGCGCTCTGTGCACATTTAGTCCACAAATGACTCAGTGAAGAATAGGCATACCATTCCAGGAACTAACAGAGGCTTCCAGAGATCGCTAACCATGGCTATAACATGCAGATAAACACTTTTGAAGATAATAAATACACGATTGCGACGATGTATACATGTAATGCCTCAGAATTTGCGTCTGAATAGCGCTCGCTCTGTGGGCGTGGCCTAATTAGCAGATAATGAGCTGAATTACGGACGTCTGACATGTCTCTTTTCATTCAGATTTGTAACGTCTGCACAGGATCAGGTTAGCAAGTCAACTATAAACTTTGTTTAAGTTTTAACTTCTTGAACTTTTGTTTGTAAATCTCACATTGGCTCCAGCCTGGCTGGCATTAACAGCTCACTTGACACATTTTATGGCCGTGTCAATGGACCCACGAATCTCTCCCTTGTGACTTCAAACGATCGTGGGCATCTCAGATCGAATTACTGCGAGCCATGCGGCCGCATTCCAGACGTCGTCAAACTCCAATACACGTACACGCACACACAGAGGAACATACCAGGACTCTCTTTGTCACATTCATTAAAATAAGTCTGTAAGCCTGTATTCCAGTTTTAATCATGTATTTAATATTAAGTTACGACTATAGTTGTGTGAATTGTACCCCAAACCTTTATATGCGAGTGTAAGACTATGTCTTTATGTCTTTTTCACCCTGGCATGTTTAGTCTTAAATGAATTCTATCAGGATGCTTTAATTAACTATGTATGTTCTGTTACGATATCATGCATTAGTCTATTTATAAGGTCTTTTGGAGTAAAAGTTACCAATTCTGAAACCATCATAAATTATGCAAAGTGAGCCACAAGACAAGACAAAGAGAACTTTTCCCTCCTAAAAATCCACGCTGGACATTGGCTGTTCACCCAAGAAGGTGTTTTGGCTTGTTTGTCCTTAAAAAGACAACCACATGCACGTTCCTTTGTCTCTCGATTGTCTTTTGATTGTCCCTCGCCATCTCACGCACGTCTCTCCTGGACGTCTCGGCGACCGCGCTCCCATCACGTGCTCCTCTCCTTCTTCGGGACGACCATCTTTGTGGCGCAAGTTTTTCTTTTGTCAAGCCTTCTTCATCCTCCATCACCTAGGAGACGGACTCTTTCTTCTTTATTTTCAGGTTATCTTACTCTTAAGTTAAAACCTTGTTTGAAAATCCCGCCGAAGAGCCCTCCGGGAAAAGGACCAATCGCCAAACCACGCGCACTCAAACTCCGGCAGAAAGGCGAGTAACCACAGCATCTGAACTTATGCAAGTACAGAACAATTTTTTTCCACACGCTTTAAGCTCTATGTGTAAGGTGAGTTTCCTTGCTGGCTCTCAAAGGTTTTAACTGTTTTTAATTTGCCATTTCTTTGATCACCTCTGTTTTCTTGACTTTACTTTAGTTTTCTATGTATTATTTGTGTATATTTAGCCGTATAGCCTATGTATTCATAGTTTCATATATTAAATACATTATATTCATGCTCGATTGTTTGTTTCTCATTGAGAAAATCAAGTCACTTCTACGTTTCGATTTTGCAAACTGCTTTACGCTTTAATGCTAGAATGGGAAAGAGGAATATCTCCTATTATAATAGTCCATAAGGAAACTGATAGTTTGCTGGACAAACTAGACCAGTCTTTCTAAATTGACTGTTAAACTAGAACTAATCCTGAACCATATATGTAATTAATTATAATACGTTGTAATTAATTCACCATATATGCACATAATTCCCTTTTTGGTCGATTTATGTAATAATTGATCATAACCCGTTATGATTTAATTATATATATATATATATTTCACCCATAATTGGAGCTAATTAATTAAATAAATAAATACCTGTAATTCGCTACAGATTACATAAACAGAGAATTCTTGTTTTCGATTTGACTTACACGATTTAAAACCTGACATTTCAAAGTTTTTTTAGACATAAGTGTCATTTATTTGTGATTAGTATTCACTAAGTTACAGTTCATTTTCTGAGAACTATCAGATTGGACTTCGTTCAGAGGGAGACGAAAGATCACGCATCATGTTAGTTTTCTTTATTTTGCAAAAAGCACAACATTTTGTTTTTACTCTGAGTGTACACAAATAAAAGAAGATATTTCACAGATTAATAGCTGTTCTGGATCGGGGTCAACTACCACCACACTGTAGAGAACATCTGTCACTGATCCAGGACACAGCCAGACCCAGAGCCGAAGGGTGTAAGCCAACGACAACAGTGGCAGACTGAATTCTGGTGAAATTGGACAACGAGGACTGGCTGATGGATTTGGACATGGAGGTACTGCCTCCAAACCCTATCCCACCCAGTATTATCTGTTTGTTGGGAATTGGAGTTGCCTTTATAGATCACATCAAGCTTACCTCTATCCCCCTCACCACAAAGCTCAGCCAGACCTCCAGCCCCACCTCTGCTGGATGATTGCAGCTCTTCGTCTTCCCTTAGAATGCCTTTCAGCAACGTGAAGCCTCAGGTCGTGCAACCACCAGCCTCGCCTGAGCGAGAAGTTCCTTTGGCTTCGCCTCCGGCCTCTGATCCCTTTGCTCCACTTTGGCCCATTGACCTGTCGGCTCCGCCTTGGCTCCTCCCTCCCTCGGCTCCACCAGAGACCCTCGACCTTGCGGCTCGTCACTCCAGCTCCAAGTCAGTCCTTTGGCACTCTGGTTCAACCTCAGATGCTTGTCGGCGCAGCTTCACCTAGGTCTCCAGTGCCAGCGATGTTGCTCAGTACTATAGGCTCTCCGTCTTGCCCTGGGATCCATCGGTTCCTTCTCCGTTGGTCATCCCCCAGATGTCGTCGGCCATAGCAACATCTTGGCTCCTCCCTCCCTCAACTCCACCATGGGCTGTCATCACTGCTGAGCTCTGGGTCTGCTGCTTTGGACACTCTCCGTCATCGCCGCCGGGGTTCAGTTGTCATCCTCCTCCTGTCACCATCCCTTCACCCACTCCTCTTGCCATCCCTTGCCCACCTCCAGAGCCCCCACCTTCCCTCCCTTGTCTGTTGTTGCGGCGTGAGGTCGCACCTTTTCAGAGTGGGCATAATGTCACACTATTGTTCAGTTAGTTTCAGTTTTCTTGGACTTTTAGTTTGTTTTTGTTAGTCACTTATGTTCCTTTGTTTGAGTTTCCAGTCACTCATCAGTTTCCATGGACACTAATCTGTCATCACAGTTGTTTGAGTGTTTGTCCGGTCTCGTTTGTAACCTTCTTTTTTTTTGCCTGCTGGATTATTAATAAACTCTGCATTTGAACTTTATCCTGATCTTCATCTGACTGTCTGCATTTATTTGATCGTAAATACAGTAATATTGTGAAATATTACAATTTAAAATGATTTTTTTTCTATTTTTGTTGAATTGTTGAATTTTCAGCAGCCATTGCTCCAGTTTTTAGTGTCTCATGATCCTTCAAAAACTTTTCTAATGTGCTGATTTGGTGCTCAAGAAACATATCATTATCGTTAACATTGATAATCTCCCAAGGAGAGCCATCCAGGAGAGACAAGGGTCTGAGAACTATACTTGGGCCGGCCAGCGTGGGGCTAATAGCAGTAGACAAACCCCGTCCTGGCAAAATCTCTCTAGAATGTCTGCTCCCTGATTCAGGTACCCAGGGAGAACAGCTTGCCCTGAGTCCAGAGAAGTATCTGGTGTGCCAGTCTGCAAAGAGTGCAAAACCGCAGACCCCACTGAGGATTTATGTATGAGACTACCGATGTGTTGTCTGATCGGAAAAGAACATGATAGGCTCTGAGGTCTGGGAGGAAGTACCTCAGTGCCAGAAATTCAGCCATCAATCTCAAGGCAATTTATGTGCCACGAGAGATGATGACCCTGCGTCTGTGAGGGACGCATCTGTCGTTAGCGTCTTGCGACGTCAAGAGACCCTCAACACAGACCCTGGGACAAGAACCAAGGCTTCTTCCACATCATTGGGTACGAAGACATCTGCACATAACCTTGATGATGCGAAATCAGTTGCCCCTCTGAGAAAACTCCTTGGGCTTGAGCCAGCACTGCAATGGTATCATGTACAGAAGGCCAAAAGAAATTATGTTGGATGCAGCTGCCATGAGTCCCAACAGTCTTTGAAACTGACGACTTGGCCTAGTTTGATCCTGCCTATGGCTAAAAGGATCAACTCGATATGAGCAGGAGACAGTCATGTCTGCATCGTAGTGGAGTCCCAAACTACTCTTAGAAAAGTGGCCCTCTGTAATGGGGAAAATCACACTCTTCTTGGTGTTCAGTCTTAACCCCAAGCACCTCGTGTGTGAGGCTGATCTCGATGCAGAGCCACCATCTTTTCAGACTATGCTAGAATTTACTAGTTGTCAATGTAGTTGAGTATACGGATGCCCTGGACAGAGCTGCATCCATACACTTCGTGAAGGTGCGAGGTGACAATGCTAGGCTGAAAGGAAGAACCAAATACTGGTAAGCTTCTTCTTGTGTTGAGGAATGATGGATAAATGAATTTTAAACTAAAATTTAAAACTGTTAAAAGTAAAGGCTCATTAAACTGTTGCATAAATATAATACACTACGAATCTATATCTTTTCCCTTTGTGCTTTGAACATTTCAATGCGAAGTGCTGCGTGCTGTGACTCAATGTTGCTTCAAGGGCATCATTCTGTGCATGGGATACGCATAAGCACTTTTCCGCTCTGTATTGGAGCCTTTCATATTATAATACTTTTACACAATGAAAGATTATTAATGGCTTATCTTGTTCTGTCCTATCTATCATATGTTGTTGCCTCATTAAATAGCTGTGCTATACATTTAAATGTCTTTTCGTTTTATGGTATATATAAATACATTTACTTTTTTTTCATCAATGTCTTTTATAACAATACAAAGAGCAATGTGGAACATTTTACCTTTTATTTGTTCCCCACTAAATGTATTTTTCACTATATAATAACTATAAGAATAACTTTTGCTACTGAATTATCCACTAACTTCATTTATAAAAGTATTTTTGCCATAGATTACGAATAGAGCCTTCTCTCACTGTGGCAGTTTAAATCTTTGCAAATAAATATCTTCCGAAAATTGTTTTGACAGAGATGGCTGGTTGTTTTAACTTTTCAATTCCTCAGAAAGTGGCCCGAGATTATTTAAAATCTGATAAAACTGAGATGTTTATAAATCCTTTTGTATAGTGTACAAAACAATCGTCCAGACAAGATGATCACTACAACAGCATTATAGTAGTATTAATACAATTTTTTCTGATTTCATTTTCAATACAATCAAAAACTGAGATGCAAGATGGCAAGTTGCATTTGAATGAAATGAGAGAGCGTGTCCACGGTGATACAAGAGAAATGGATGTGCGCTATTATAATGTGTTGCCTTTTGAAAATGGTCATATAATTGAACGTTTATGCTTAAAAAAGGGCATAGAGCTGCTAAATTAATTTGTTTGTTGATTTTCAAATATAAAATGTATTGAAATGTTTTCAGTGTGCGTATCAGTTCTTTTTGAACATTTTCATCTCATTTTAACGAAACCGATAATATGATAATATTGATAATTGTGGTCATTTTGGTCACTATAATTGTGATATAAAATTTTCATACCGTCCCATCTCTAATCCATGTTTTCACTGTTATTCTGGGTGCTATTACAGAATCTCCGGATCAAAACACAGGGGAAGAAGAAGCAGAAACAAGCGATAGAAGCATTGCTTATGCACATGTAAAATAATGCGATCATCAAACATTAATCAGCATATAAATCAAAACTGCCAAATGTTACCAAAAGAAATATAAACCCAAAAGGAGATATAGGACTGTGCAAGCTTTGGGGGTGTTGACTGAAGTGATCTACTCCATCTATGTTTTGATCATCATTCTGAATCCGATCCTGACGTAGTCTTTGACAAATTTATTTTCTCACCTTTTTGTTCAAAATGTTGCTTTTAATGAAACTTACCCACATTCAAGTGTTGATAGAAAAGAACCTCTACCACTTAATCCACCTAACCAAACCCGTCTCTAATCCTTTATCCCACTTCAATAGCAGCAAAAGATTTTTACAATACAACATGAACACAATAAGTACATCGTACCATAATTTTTACAACATAGTAAAAGACAGCTAATATAACGTGGGACCAACGTATCTGCAGATTGTAACGCGTTGCTTGCGCAGGAACACACGACGAAGAAGATAAAGATCAAATAAGTCTTTACTAGGAAATCCAATGGTATCATGTACAGTAAGTACATTGAGTTAATGTGCAGGAACTCAACACAACACAAAAGCATAAGAGACAAGACAATGAACTGAGGGAAGACAGGAACTTAAATACACAGATGATTAACTAAAATGACATACAGCTGTGATGATCTTGTTAATGTCCATGGTGACAGATTGTGGCGGGAAAACGGAACAAAGGAGCACGTGGCAGATGAAAACCAAAACAAACAATGTGACGGAGACCGTGACACAGATATGTTTTGCATTTCAATAAAAAAACAACTCAGAAGTCTCATAGAAACAGTAGAGAATAATTCTTTCTTTTAATAATCTTCAATAGTAAAGTTCATTCTAACCTCTGCTATAGTGATGACCAGCATAAGCCATGGTGGTGGACAGTAGGTGTAACTGTCAAAGTACCATTTGCGGTCCACCTCTCTGGGCAAAGTTTCATAGGCAACATGACGCACGAGTCTCCGAGACAGACCCAAGCCTACTTCCTCTCTCAGTGCGGAATTCCTGAGCTGCCGACTCCCCTGCAGGATCGCTCGACGGAAACTGTTCGAACGTTTGTTGCTCATCTGAAAAAACATCACACATACAAATTGAACAATCATGTTTATCAGCATTTTACTATGAATATGCATGTGATCATGTATCAGTAACCAAAGATAGTAAAACAGTATTGATATAGTCCCTCAGTACTGTAAGTTTGCGTGTACACTAAGCAAGACTTTTATTGGCAAACCTTACACTTTTTCATTGATACAGGTTGTCACAAACTTTCTTTATTTGTCAGGACATTTCCTGTAATCCCTAATAATCTTTCTAGATGTTTTTTTCTTTTCTTTTTTTTCATGTGACTACACTTATTCACTTGTTTATTTAGAAATGTCCATGATGTAATTCGTCTATGATCTATTTTTGTCTTTGACAGTGCACCACGTCCCACATCCCATGCCCCCGTACTCTGCCACAGACAGAATGCCACTGTTGTCACTTAGCAACCGATTAAAGATTCCACACTCATCTTCAAGTCTCAGAGCAGCTGTGTAACAAACAGTGTGTAAGTGATTTTGTGTGTGCGTTTGTGTGCATGAAACAATGCAGTTCAAACAAGCTTTTCACCGCTGAGGCAAAAAGCCTTCCTCAAAAACCTGGAATGTTCTTTTATCCCATGCCAGGCTCCTGATCAGGAATACAGGTCATGCATTATGTAAGTTGTGGAAGAGGCCCTGAGTAGGATGATGAAATTTAGCTGGAAAGCCCCTGAAGATGTTGCCTTTGCAGTCACAATGGGATCAAATGAAATAGTTTAAAACATGACTAAGCTGGCCTACAAAGCTTACAGTGTTACATGGTTCACACAGTAAAGCTACAAAAACAGTTTACTCTTTTAAATATAGGAATGAATCCAACTTTGTGAAAAAACTAAACTGGGAAATACTGACCGCAGGTCCCTACCAAGATAACAGCTCATCTCAAATGAGTTTCTGTAGATGGAAATGTGCACACAACCATCTGCAAGCTGTTTCTATTGATATTACATTAATACCCGTTTAGTCAATATACAGTGCTGCTTTAAAGTTTATGAACCACTTGCAGAATCTGTGAAAAAAGGTTCAAACATTCACTGTTTCTCCAGAAGGAAACACGAAGCATTAAGAGCCGGGGGGGGGGGAAAACCTTTTGAATTTGAAGATCAAGGAATATTGTACTTAATTTTTCTTCTGGCAAACATTTAAGTGTCTTCTGTTGCTTCCGAAGGGCAGTACTAAATGGAAAAAAAAAATTATATTTAAACAAAATAAGAAAAATTTTGACATCTTTATCCTGTTCAAAAGTTTTCACCCCTGACTCTTAATGCATCGTGTTTCCTTCTGGAGCATCAGTTAATGTTTTAACTTTTTAAATGGTTGTGTTTGAGTCCCTCAATTGTCCTCAGTGTAAAAAGATGGATCTCAAAATCATACAGTCACTGCTGGAAAGAGTTCAAATATGCAAAAGATACTGGATATCTGAAGAATTTTCAGGACCTGGAGGATTTTTCTGAAGAATATTGGGCAGTTTAACTGCTCAGAACAAACAAGGGACTCATGAACAACCATCACAAAACAAAAAAACAGTCATAGATCATCCAGGTAATGACACACAGTATTAAGAACCAAGGGTTCACAAACTTTTGAGCGGGTCGTTATTATAAATTCAGCAATTTTTTTTGTCTTGTGGACCATATGTAAACATTTTTATGTAAAATATCTTACTCAGGACAGTACTAAATAAAAAAATAACATGCATATTGTATGATCCCTCTTATTTTGTTAAAATTATTCACATTTTCTGAGATTCTGCAAGGGATTCACAAACTTTCAAGCAGCACTGTACACATGCACACAGGCAAAAACAAAACAAAATACATACACACTGGCCAACTTTAATATAGAATACAGTTCAAAACTGACATTCAAAAACAGTAATAATATTTTACAATATTATTGTTTTTTACTGTATTTTTTATTAAAGAAATGCAGCCTGCCCTTGGTGAGCAAAACAGACATTCAAAAACATCTTACCATACCCAAACCTTTGAACGGCAGTGTACCTATCCTGTACTGTGGTCTTACCATGGTAATGTATTGCAATGGCATTAAATAGTATTATGTTTTTTTCATATGTACTATGATACTGAATAATTAGCATGTATTTACATGATAGTGCAGGATACTTTAGTAAATGTCTAAAAAGCTACTTTTAGTAACACTTTACAATAACTAAGCAATAAGGTACGAGAGGCTGTGCTGTATTGCGAATAAGTCACGGCTGAAGGGGTTGCAGGCACTCTGCTTCCTGACTTATTCACGATACAGCACTAGCCTTGAGTACCTTATTGCTTTTATAAAACGGTTACCACACAATACAAATATTAAAGCCAAAAATATGTATCAATGCAACTTTCATGAAGTAAACTTTCACTAAAGCCTTCCTTCCGCCGGAAAAAATAGTCCCTGACCGTGAACTGCAACAGAAGTGACATTATTACGCCATTAGATGGCGGCAAAGACTTCATGAGCGTGTCAGTCAGTAGCGAAGACTTTTACATTGAAAAGACTGAATTGTTGAGAACATGAAACAAGACACAACTGACAAATGCTCTCACTAGCGCTGTCAGTCACGGGAAAACTCCTTAACTGTTAAAAGGACAGATAATACATCGGACATTTAAACAGATTTTTATTTTGAATATAGGACTGATCTGAAGGAAAATGCTAAATCTGAATGCAGGTAATAAACTCGCTCACTCGATCTTTTTCTCACAATACTCTTCTACATAATACAGTAAGCTTCAATTAACAATTTCAATTGAGAACATACAGTTTACGTTGCTAAGAGTGGTTGCTAAGGGTGTTGTGTAGTGATACACAGAACCGTTGGGTGAAGCGGTCATAGCCGTGTTTTATCGTGAATAAAACACGGCTATTGATCAGAATCAAGGACAGGAACTAATCATTTTATAATGAAAATCAATGTACATCAGTGGTTAATAGGTTAATATTAATTTATTAATAAACTATTGTTCATTATTAATAAGTTTAGTCATAATACATTAATATAAATGTATAAACCTGGAAATGGTAAAAATGCAGTCTTCAAATTGAAAATCTTCAAAGTATATGTAGAAATGTTTCAGTGTGGAATTTCTTACTAGAACCACATGAATATTTTGTTAATGTCTTCCTCCTGTTACCCATCAGCTTTAATAAAACAACTAATATTAACAGTTACAGTCTCTGTGCAACTCTTTATACACACACCTGATACAGACTTCACACATTCCCCACAAAAACAAACAGACATTAAGTGCTCCCTATGCTTCGCTTTTCTGTGGCATAATGATATGTGGAAGATCATTGTGTTGGCTGTTTCCATGGACACCACACAGGGAAAAGTCAAACAATATGGGATTTACACAGTACACACAAACTGTGATTTCTGTGCCATGCTCTACTGTTGGGGCACCATGGTACTACATCCAGCTGAGAGACTGTAAGGCTGAAGGAAAGAAAGAATTCCTAGAAAATATATAATGGAGTGGTGCTGCTACACTGTAATCACTCTCCATCACAATTAACATATAATAGTGAAACATGGCTCTTAATGTATGTATATAGAATTCTTCATTCCTTCCAGTCTCCCTCTTGCATTTCTTTCTATCTGTTTTTTCACACCCCTAAATGACATTTTCATTCCAATACTTGGTATACAATCTGTCTTTTCACTGGATCCAGTGAAAAGACAGATTGTATAGCAAGTATTGGAAGTACTGTCCTCACTTTGTTATAGTGGACAGTAAATGAGAGCTGTAGAGGAACAATAGCAGTGTAGAGACACCAACTGCATACTCCTCATTCCTCGCTGTCCCACTTTCACATGACCTGCCACAGCCAATCAAAACACAGAATCTGATCCAATGTTTCACTGCATTGCTTTATAGCACTATAGCTCTATTCTCCAGCCACTGTGGTGGACAATAGACTCTTTGAAGAGTTGCTGTATGTGTGAAAGAAAGACCGAGTGAGAATGAGAAAGAAACAGGGAAAAGGGCGAAGGAGGGTGTGAGACTGAGGGTGGGTGGCATTGAGATTTTCCCACAGATTTGATGGCATTCCCATGCAAGTGGAATAGAACATTCCATGTTTTGGCTTTTAGTTCAGGGTCAGAAGTTATACAAACCTCACCTCAAGTTCATCTGCAGAACTCACCAGGTTAACAAAATCCTGGTAGCAGATCTTTCCGTCAGCATTTCCATCAGCCAGGGCAAGAAGAACCTCCAGCTTGTGAGGGTCCAGTTCTGATCCATGAGCAGCAAGGAGATCTCGGAAACGCTCAGTACTGATGAAGCCTGAATTTTCTGGGTCATACTGAACATATGAGGGGATAAACAGTAAATTAGAATGCATTGTCACATTCTGATTCTAAAACATTTTAACAACATTCAGTGCTCAACATTATTATAACAGTTAAAACTAATTTTATGTGCATATTTATTACTGAGGATTTTAGCCATCATTCCATCTGAAATCTACCAGCAGAGGAACATTACTGGATTTTTTCTCTTAACTAAGTTAGAAAATAAAGTCAAAATTAATGTGGTAACACATTAAATATAGCTGTCTTTACACTGCAAGATCTGTATAGAAGTTGCATCTGAAGCAACATACAATGAAAAGCATGACTTTATAAAGAAATAATTTTATGAAATTAGTGTTGTAAATGTAAAATTATTAATACATAAACAATCAATGAAATAAATGATAAATAAATTATAAATCACAAGGCTTAAGGTGGTTCTGATGCTCATTTACACAGAACCAAAGCAACATCTGAGCTGCCTCTGATAGGGGCTGAACTGAATCAGAGCTGCATATTATAGTACAGGTTCATAACATTGTTTCTTTAACCCTTTTAATCATTTTGGCATTTCAGTCGGTTCTCTTGAACTAAGCAACAGCACAAAAGTCACACATAAAAAGTTCACAAGTGAAATATCCCCCACAATCAATTCACAGAAATGTCAAACCAGGCCACTGGCAAAACATCTTAGATACAGTTTCAATCAAACTGGTTTGAAGTTTCTTGGATAACTAACTATAATGCATTCTTGTTTCAGTATAAACGATTTATCTCAGATAATAACCACACTGTTCAAATTGGTTGCGTGTGTGTGGTTGTAGGTAAATCCTATGTTATGGGGTGGTTGCTTTTTGAAAATGTAAAAATGCAGACAGTTTTCTGTGATGGGTAGGTTAGGGTTAGGGGATATGTGACCAGTCACGGAAACCAGGGACACAAGTCGGCAGCACAACTATTGAGCAAACTGAGAAAGAAGCGTTTTTTTTCAAAATTGGTGATTTTCGTTTATTTGCAGAATCTGTTAGTTGAGATCACGAAGAAGCATCTCCGTGTTTTAGTAGCAGTATTGGTTTATTTAAAAGTGTACATTTTGAGGTTGAAATCGGCTTGTTTTTCTGGGATTCTATCTCGCAGTAGGGGCGTGTCATTGTCTGTGTGTAACATACAGTTTGTACAGTATAAAAATCATTATGTCCATAAAAAGACCCCATAAAATATGGAAACTTAATGTATGTGTGTGTGTGTGAGTGAGTGTGAGTGTAAGAGAGAGAGAGAGAGAGAAAACATTTGCAATTTGTGAACAGAGCATGACAGAGTACAAAAGAGATTAAACAATCAATGACTGTGTCCTTCAGATGATAAGAGATGCAGAAGTAAGGAGACAGATGGCATCAAATACAGGAATTTAAATCTTTTAAATTCCTGTATTTGATGCCATCTGTCTCCTTCTGTTTTTTTACAGTATGCCACGCAATACTGTAAACAGAAGTCTTGCCACGCTAGAGACTGCCAAATTACTGTATCTAACCTCAAAAGGGTCAACTATAGTACAGAAACAGTCATATGGTACAGTGAGAATTGGCAGCAAACTGCTCTAGCACAAAACATGGTCATGTCATCTTCAACGCACCTTTTTAAATTCATTGGAAAGATAGGCTCAATTACATTTTTAAAGATTTTATGTCAATTATGCACAATGTAAAACTGAACAGTGAAATGAACCTAAATGAAATGAGTTCATTTCACTCAAATATATATATATTTTTTACTTAAACAAGTTGTCATTTGTTAACTTACACAAGTTGTGGTGTTACAAGTGTGATCAGGTTTGATACTGAGAGTTTCGAAAATGTACACTTTAATTGTGAAAATAGTACCACAGCAAATAAATTTAAAAAAACCTATAATCCATGCCAGATTATGTCCATAAAAAAAGTGTGTGAAAAGTGTAATAGTATGTTTGATGCAGAAAAATGTTTTTGTGTGCAAGTGAGTAAAGAGCACTGCTGCATAAATTTAATGCAATTAAACTGCTAAAAACTTAAATAACAACCTAAATTAAAATGATTATTTGTTAGTTATTATCTTGTAATAAAAGTAATGTTAGGGCTTACTACACACATGCATATTTGTGTTTAGGTACTCAAAAAGATAAAAATATAGAGATTGTTTAAAGACATGTCATTGACATCATCTGTGTCAGTCAGGTTCTGTGTCATTGAGTCAGTTCAATGAGTTCATCCCGTTTTAGTAATTGGTGTCACTGTGTCATCCCTACAAGCTTTCAAACATTCAGTGTTTGTTTGGGCAGCTAAGGTCATGAAGTCATAGAGCAACAGGCAGAACATTCTGAGTTTGAGCAGCAAGAGGTCTTTTTCTGAAAGCCCCTTTGTGAACATCATGCTAAAATTCATACAAGTATGCATATGTGCAGACAGACACATCCACACAAACTTCAAACATCATGAACCTCTTTCTTATAAACTGGAGGATTTGCATATAAATATGGCTCAATATTAATATATAGTTTTCTAAATATGATTAAAGCTAAAAACATTCAACAAAATCTGTTATTCAGACATACAAACACACAACAGCCTCTCTGAAGATTTACCCACCTTCTCTTGAAAGACTTCTGATAACTTCTGTGTGCTGTTAGTTTTCATGTTGTGTTCTATCCCTGTCCCACACTGTCCCCACAGAGGGAGAGAGTGAGAAGCTGGAGACAGAGACTAATCTCTACCCATAGGGGATTTACAGTTCAGTGCAGACCCCCACCACCGGAACACACACAAACAAACACAAACCCACCCATCCACCACAATCTCCACCCTACCCCAACCTCTTAGCCTACATTCATAGTACCCAATCACAAAAACACACTCTCTGCTGTGTACAAGAACATGCATAGGATCTTGGTGTGATACCTCAATGAACAATTTTTAGTAAACAGGCTAACAGACGGAAATGAGGGAATCCAGGTCCAACAATGGGGTTTCAATGGCCTAGTTTATTCAGCCAACTTATGTAATTACACTTCACACACATACATACTTTCTCTGCTGAGTGTTGCATGCACAAATATAACCGACGAATCTCACAAAATGACTCAGCTAAATTTAAGTATGCTAAGCGCTTTCTAAAAATATGTTTTCATTCTTTTGTGTTGAAGTTTTGTGAAGTTGATAGTGCTCGTATGCACCCCTGTTGTACAGAAAATGTTTTGTATTACCATGTAAACAAACCCCTGCACTCCTGATAATTAAATACCACATTAATCCTTCTTTAAAGACAGTCCTGGGGCTGCTTTTTCATTATAGAGCTGAGAAAATGG
>RJVU01079141.1:1172343-1192729 GCA_003731715.1 Anabarilius grahami
ATCACTTACAAAAACATTTTTCAAAATACACAATTTTGAACAGCACTCAGAGAGTTTGTTTAAGGAACCAGTTGTGGTGTAGTTATGCCATCTTCCACCAGGGGCTAACTGGGCAATGTTATCCCATCTACATGCATCTCCGCAAACAATATGTGGTGGACACACACCTCAACTGGATCAGCTTTCTCCCAAAGAGTTGTTCTCTCCTTGCCACAGAGACTTTTGGCTTGTTCATTGTGGCATACAGACAAAGGGATAGTACTTCCAAAAATTAAAATTCATCATTTAATCACCCTCATATTGTTCCAAATCTGTATACATTTCTTTCTTTATGCAGATTGCAAAATAAGATATTTTGAAGAATGTTGGTAACCAAACTGTTTTGGTGACCACTGGGTTCTACTGCATGGACAAAAAAAAACCTCATATTTCTCAAAATATTCTTTTACGTTCAAAAAAACAAAAAACAAAAAAAAAGGTTTTAGAAAGACATTCAGTGTATATTTTGTTAGGTTCTGTTTTGGTTTCATTTTCACTCTGTTCTCGTTTGCCTGTGTTCATAGTTAGTTTCCTTGGTTGTTAATTATCCCTCACCAGTTTCTGTTTTTGGATGTCTTTGCACACCGTCCACATGCAGCCCAATTTTTGGAACCGCGCGAATGGTGGGCATACAACAGCGCATGTGCAAGTTATTTGAGCACTTGAAAACAAAGTCCACTAGATAGTGTGTATGCGCCGAATACATCTTTCCATGCACATGGCCAAAGGAGCATACTTTGAAAGGCTTGCGCTCTCGAATGTGCCTAAAACTGAGCGGAACGTGGAAAATGAAGTATACCTAGGCTTTTACTCTCCCTATGTATTTAAGCCCTGAGTTTCCTAAGTTCATTTGTCTGGTTTTGTCAATATTAAAGTGGTTGTGATATGTTATTCTCCTGTGATCTTCTGAGTGTTCTGTTTTGGATTTATTAAATGTTTTTGTTCTCTACTCCTTTAGTCGTGCTCTTTCACTACATCTATTCGTGACACATGAGGGTGATTAATCATGACATTTTTCTGTAAACTATCCCTGAAGTCATCTGTCTTTTTACCTTACTTATATATATTTCTTACTTTTTACCCACTTACATGTTTTATGCAGACAGTAAAAAACAACAACAGAAAATCCCACAGAATCTTCAGAAACAAGAGTTCAGTACATGGAAATGACATACAGTGAGTCTCAAACACCATTGTTTCCTCCTTCTTATGTAAATCTCATTTGTTTAAAAGACCTCCGAAGAACAGGCAAATCTCAACATAACACCGACTGTTACGTAACAGTCGGGATCATTAATATGTACGCCCCCAATATTTGCATAAGCCAGCTCATGCTCAAGGCATTAGACAAGGGCAGCCAGTATTAACGTCTGGATCTGTGCACAGCTGAATCATCAGACTAGGTAAGCAAGCAAAGACAATAGCGAAAAATGGCAGATGGAGCAATAATAACTGACATGATCCATGATATCATGATATTTTTAGTGATATTTGTAAATTGTCTTTCTAAATGTTTCGTTAGCATGTTGCTAATGTACTGTTAAATGTGGTTAAAGTTACCATCGTTTCTTACTGTATTCACGGAGACAAGACTGTCCTTATTTTCATTTTTTAAACACTTGCAGTCTGTATAATTCATAAACACAACTTCATTCTTTATAAATCTCTCCAACAGTGTGTAATGTTAACTTTAGCCATGGAGCACCATCAAACTCATTCAGAATCAAATGTAAACATCCAAATAAATACTATACTTACGCGATTAGACATGCTGCATGATGAACACTTTGTAAAGATCCATTTTGAGGGTTATATTAGCTGTGTGAACTTTGTTTATGCTGTTTAAGGCAAGAGCGAGCTCCGGGGGCGGAGAGCACGAGAATTTAAAGGGGCCGCAGCCTAAATCGGCTCATATTTAATGATGCCCCAAAATAGGCAGTAAAAAAAATGAATAAAAAAAAAAAAAATCTATGGGGTATTTTGAGCTGAAACTTCACAGACACATTTAGGGGACACCTTAAGACTTATATTACATCTTTTGAAAACACGTTCTACGGCACCTTTAAATTAATGACAAACTGTATAGTCTGTCATGTACTGGATGTTTCCACAAACAACAGCACTGACAGGAACTAGCGTATATGTTTGAAAGATTACATCTAGGCCTATTACAGCAGAATAAACACAAATTTTTTGCAGGTTACTGAACAAAACATCTGAACGCAAAGCAGAAGGGTCTTGTATAAACCCCTGAAGGTTTATTTAGTTAAAATAACCAGCTTATAGTGCGTTGCCCTGCTAATTGCAACTCTAATTCAGAAATATCTGTCACATCCTCCAACCTGAGTGCCCATGAGCTCCTCCAGAGGGCACCCCTTTTGTCTCTTTGTTACTATTAAGGACTACATTCCCAACAATCCTTTGCCTGGACTCATTATGGCTTCATTCAGTACACCTGTGTATTGTTACCTTGTTTGCTCTGGCTTATTGAAGTGGTGTTTTCCCATGCATACTTTGTGTAGTATTGCTAGAATGTTAACACTGTGTGTCTGAGCTCTTGTGTTCGTCTTTTGCTTGGTTTTATTTTATTCTGGTTTGGGTTATCTTGATCTATGTATGCTTAGACTGCTGTGCCAGTGTCTCCAGCTGTCATGGTCGCCACATCTGAAGCAATCGGGCTTTGCTAAGGTGTTCAAGACTGGTGTCCAGTGTGGAGGACACATAGCTAATGTCTGGAAGAGCAGCTGGCATCCTGGTGGTCTCAATGCTCCAGAGTCCGATGGCCCTAGAGGTGCCACTGCCACTGCCACTTCCTGTGATGGCAGTTGACATTTTGTGTGTTTTGGCTGCACACTTGCTCTCAGCTCTTCCAGAGGTGGACGAGCCCGCTCCAGTCCATGAATCCACGCCAGAACACGCTGAAGCCCCAGAGCTTAGTCCTGTGTTGGCTTCAGCCTGTGAGCGCCCTGCTTATACCGTCTCGACCAGAGGTCGCCCTTGAGTTCCCTGCCTGTACTGTCTCGACTGATTCTAACCTCCCTGGGTTTTGTTACAGCTTCATTGTTTTCCTCCAGTTCTGTTTGCCCAGCCTTGGTGGACTTCATGCCTATCAGCCTCACCTTGGTGGGCGTCTGCTCCACCGTGGTGGTCAACAGCTCTGTCTGCCATGCTGTGGTGGTTTTCTGTTCCACCATGGGGATCATTAGTCCCATCTACTCTGCTGTGGTGGTCATCTGCTCCACTGTGGTTGTTTTCAGCTACGCTGAGATGGTCTTCAGTCCCAACAGCTTCGCCCTGGGCACCTACTCTGCCAGCTCCCTGATCCGCCTCAGTCTCCAGTCTTGCCTACATGCCATGGACCTGGTATAAGCTTATGTTATTTTTAAATAGTATAGACTTACATTGAATTTCTTTCTTGTACAAACAGATGGTGTATTAAAGCTGCAGTAGGGAGTTTTTAGAAAACGTTGACTTAGCCTGAAAACTTTAACAAGCACAACTCACAGGTCACTCCCCCTTGCTCTCTGCTGCGCTACAGCCCTTCCTCCACAGCTCCTCCCCCATCACAACGGAGCCTGCCGTGAATGCACAGGCTAGTAAGCAAGCAGGGCCACCGATGACGGCGGATAAACAGTTATGGCACATTCACTGGTACGGACGAAACATCAACAATATGATTTACATTGACTATGGCCTGCCCATACTTTGACTACAAACTTGGTCCTCAAAACATTACGTATTTTGCAATACATGTAATGTAACTATATGATGTTGCACTATTTCTATAAGTAATAAATAGCTAGTAAGATAATATAACAGTAACTAACGTTACAGTATGCAAAGGACCACCCTGAAATCTACAAAAAAACATGCCATACATAATTTGTCAGGCCTGTTTTGAAATTATCTTAGTTGTGTAGTTCTTAAAAAATGAAACAAATCAAGCAGGGATACTTACTTGTCAAGCAGAAATGTGGCTAACTCTGCATCGGTTTTTAATCCTTTCAGGACACGTAGCTCCCTCCACCTCGGAAAAGCCGCTCCGATATTTACCCTCGTTTTATTTCGGGCTCTATCTAATTCTTTCTTTTTGGCTTTTTTATCATTGTCATCTGTCTTTTTCCATTTACCTTTTTCTTTATTTTATGAGCAGGTGCCACTCGAGGAATTGGCAGTTTGGATTGTTTGTCCGCCATAAGCAAAGCTGCGGCACACCGGTAATCTTGAATTTGAACGCCTGTACGCGCTGTGCATGAGAGGGGTGTGATCAGCGCGCACAAGAGCTTGATTGACACTGCTAAAACACTCCTCCTGGCTCTGATTGGTTGTTTCTTACCGGGAGCGGTGTATTTCTGCAAATGGCAATAGGACCACTGGGAGGAGCCAGAGGAGCTTGATTTTTTCACAGATTATCTGTCTCATATTCTACTATCAGCACATAATGACAGGTTTAACAAATATGTAAAAAATAAATTTTTACAAAAGTTACCTACTGCAGCTTTAAGAAGTACATAAAGTATCGAATGAAAATGTCTCTGAAACATCTGTGTATTTGACAAATATTGCATTTATTTCACTTCAGCTGTGATAAAGTATGCAAACAAGCATGAGCATCACTACGGGAAGCAGAAAGTGTCCGACTTCACGTCTCTGTTTTCAGCTTCTTCCTGACTGCACATGGCAACTCTCGCCAATTGGTTACATCAAGCCGCAGCCAATGTCGAACTCACCTTTTAGGCTTGTTCGACTTCATGCGGCACTGCAAAGATTGGCTGCCACCTGATAAAAGCAATGCATTCAGGTTAGAAAAATTGTCCGACTTTGATTGGCGCTGCAGCCGCCTTACAATCTCATGTGCCATCAAAGTACCGTGAGAGCAAAACAAGACCAGCCGCCTAGGTCAGGCGCTGCAGTTGCTCAAAATCGGCTGCGAAGACTTGATGATGACACACTTTATTCTCGTTGGTCAGATTCTGTGATGACAAGGACAATGTGTGTTACATGTTTTTTCTTAGACAAGTTCCTGTATTTTAACAATCTTGATATTGAATATCTGATATTCAAAACATTGGAATTTCAATCACATCCACTTCTTTGGCTACAATCCACGCAAAAATGCGTGGTCTGCCATGAATGACATTGGTTCAGCATACTACGGAAAGCATGAAGTGTCTGACCTGATGGCCGTCTCTTTACTCCTCCCCCGCCTGCAACCGGCAGATCTTGCCAGCCAGTGGCAGGCTAGTGTAGTTCATCTCGAACAAGCCTATTGTCTGTTGTTGGAGTGTCTGGGAGCCGCTCCTTAAGGGGGTGGGGCAGTCGCATCCTCCAGCTGGAGTGCCCATGAGCTCCTCTAGAGCGCACACGTTTTGTCTTGGTATTACTATTAAAGAGTTAGTTCACCCAAAAATGAAAATGCTGTCATTAATTACCCTCATGTCATTCCACACCCGTGAGTATGGAAGCTTGTTTCCACCATGAAATAAAAAAATAAAAAAGGTAATTGCGACTTTCTCACAATTCTGACTTTTTTTCCCCACAATTGCAAGTTTATATCTTGCAATTGTGAGAAAAAAAGTCAGAATTGTGAGATATAAAGTCAGAATTGCTTAATAAAAACTCGCAATTGACCCTTCACAAAGACCCGCCCCCCTTAGTTACTGTTGCTTTGTCCGACAAGCCGTAACGCTGTCACGCCACACAGAGTGAAAAATACATCGAGGACACTGACAACACGTCGACAGACAAGACAAACCAGGTTACTTATGATATTAAACAAAGTCACAGCTTTCAAACTGTGTAGTTTTTAAAGAAATTCAAACAATAAAAACCGTTTTGTGGCTCTTTAATGTGTCGTGACAGATTGCTGTAGCGCCTCAGCTCAACTCTTCCTACTAGTCCATTTATAGCATCAAATAAACATAAACATGAATGAACATGAGAATGAATGTTGTTTCAAACGCGGAAAGACGTCAATATACACAATTTTTCAAGTTTAACTCCACCGAGGTTAATCTTTTAACTCCTGACTGCTTTGTTGGACAAAATGGCGGATTCGGCGTTCTGATTGGGTAGATCGCTTGTCAATCAAACTCCCAGCGAAGGGTCAATTGCAAGGGAAAAAAAATCAGAATTGCCACAATTCTGACTTTATAACACGCAATTCGACTTTACATCACACAATTCTGATCAAAAATCTTATCTGTAAAAACAAAACAATGACTTTATTCAACAATATCTTCACTTCTGTGTCATTCTCATACGCTGTTTACGTTCAGCGCTTCCAGGTTTACGTCAGAACGCTGGCTCAGTATTATGTACAGTGGGTACGGAAAGTTTTCAGACCCCCTTAAATTTTTCACTCTTTGTTATATTGGAGACATTTGCTAAAATCATTTAAGTTCATTTTTTTTCCTCAATGTACACACAGCACCCCTTATTGACAGAAAAACACAGAATTGTTGACATTTTTGCAGATTTATTAAAAAAGAAAAACTGAAATATCACATGGTCCTAAGTATTCAGACCCTTTGCTCATATATTTAACTCAGGTGCTGTCCATTTCTTCTGATCATCCTTGAGATGGTTCTACACCTTCATTTGATTCCAGCTGTGTTTGATTATACTGATTGGACTTGATTAGGAAAGCCACACACCTGTCTATATAAGACCTTACAGCTCACAGTGCATGTTAGAGCAAATGAGAATCATGAGGTCAAAGGAACTGCCTGAAGAGCTCAGAGACAGAATTGTGGCAAGGCACAGATCTGGCCAAGGTCACAAACAGTGGCCTCCATAATCCTTAAATGGAAGACGTTTGGGACGATCAGAACCCTTCCTAGAGCTGGCCGTCTGGCCAAACTGAGCTATCAGGGGAGAAGAGCCTTGGTGAGAGAGGTAAAGAAGAACCCAAAGATCACTGTGGCTGAGCTCCAGAGATGCAGTCGGGAGATGGGAGAAAGTTGTAGAAGGTCAACCATCACTGCAGCCCTCCACCAGTCGGGGCTTTATGGCAGAGTGGCCAGACGGAAGCCTCTCCTCAGTGCAAGACACATGAAAGCCCGCATGGAGTTTGCCAAAAAAAAAACACCTGAAGGACTCCAAGATGGTGAGAAATAAGATTCTCTGGTCTGATGAGACCAAGATAGAACTTTTTGGCCTTAATTCTAAGCGGTATGTGTGGAGAAAACCAGGCACTGCTCATCACCTGTCCAATACAGTCCCAACAGTGAAGCATGGTGGTGGCAGCATCATGCTGTGGGGGTGTTTTTCAGCTGCAGGGACAGGAAGACTGGTTGCAATCGAGGGAAAGCTTAATGCGGCCAAGTACAGGGATATCCTAGACGAAAACCTTCTCCAGAGTGCTCAGGACCTCAGACTGAGCCGAAGGTTTACCTTCCAACAAGACAATGACCCTAAGCACACAGCTAAAATAACGAAGGAGTGGCTTCACAACAACTCCATGATGGTTCTTGAATGGCCCAGCCAGAGCCCTAACATAAACCCAATTGAGCATCTCTGGAGAGACCTAAAAATGGCTGTCCACCAACGTTTACCATCCAACCTGACAGAACTGGAGAGGATCTGCAAGGAGGAATGGCAGAGGATCCCCAAATCCAGGTGTGAAAAACTTGTTGCATCTTTCCCAAAAAGACTCATGGCTGTATTAGATCAAAAGGGTGCTTCTACTAAATACTGAGCAAAGGGTCTGAATACTTAGGACCATGTGATATTTCAGTTTTTCTTTTTTAATAAATCTGCAAAAATGTCAACAATTCTGTGTTTTTCTGTCAATATGGGGTGCTGTGTGTACATTAATGAGGAAAAAAAATGAACTTAAATGATTTTAGCAAATGGCTGCAATATAACAAAGAGTGAAAAATTTAAGGGGGTCTGAATACTTTCCATACCCACTGTATGTGCAGTAAATTCTTCTTTCTTTCAGACAGTGAAGATAGATTGCAACCATTTAGCAGAGTTACATTTATTTAGCATGATGAGGGAAATATATGCCATCACAAAAAAATTAATTTAATCTAAATGCCTAAGTAATTAATCCTGGTGCCAACACTGTAGCTTCTGCTTTAACATTGTGTTCCACACACAAAAACACGTGTATATGCTAAAGCACACTATTAGTTCTCTCACTGTCAAGACCACACACCTGTTTCTACTATCATCTCTTACCATTAGATAAAGCCATTTGGCTCAAAATAATCTTACTGTATTTCTCAGCAACAAACTATTTTCCTTGCTCGGACGTCAAAGTTGGTAAGTGTTGGAATTTTACCCCTTTTACAATAGACATTTGATATGCTTAAAAGAAAGGGAACTTCCAATCTATGCTTCAGGTGATAGACACATAAGGATGTCTTTTCCTAGAAGAAGTTTAATCCTGCCATTGTTGTGAAACCCTTCAGAAAAAACATTTCTTAATAAACTACTAGTTCATCAAGTGAAACCTGATATGGTAAGGTAATAGTTGATATTCTGTGTTTTCTACCCAGATTCATCCTGGTCTTTAAGGATTAGTTCAGCCAACAATGAATATTTTGTGATCATTTTCTCATTTCGCTGTTGTTGTAATCATTACCTTCTCATTCCAAAAAGCTTTAGCTAGTTTAGCTACAGTAGATGTCCAAACTGCTGTCTTCCTTATGAAAATGGATGAGGATCACAAGGCTATCAAGTTCTAAAAGGGATAAATATCTACTATATTCCAAGTCTTCTGAAGCATGTGATAGCTCTGTGTGAGGCACAGATACATTGCTTTTTAAAATAATATAATATCTATGAAATAAGGACACTTAAGTGTACTTAAACATACTATAAACTTTCTTCACTATGTTTGTTATCACTAAAAATAGCACTGTAATAAATGTCAAAACTGAAATAAATGTTAACTTTATTTTAAATGTATTAAATTGCATCATTACAAATATGCAATTACAAATTGCATGACAACCAAGTTTCAATAGAAATTTTATTAAAGTATATTTTAGTTTACCATAAATGCTTCTCAGTATATTCAGCAGTAAACTTTAACCATATCTGAAAGACAATAAAAGCAATTTTGAAATTACATATAAAGATATACTTAAGTTTTACTTAAGTGGGTCAGAAAAAACTCTAAAGTTCAGCAAATACATTTATACTAAGTGTACACTAAATATAATACAGGGCTCCAGACTGCGACTAAAACGGTCGCATTTGCGACCAGAAATATTAATTTGCAAATTATATTTTTGCTGAGATCGCCACTGGCAATTTGCATGTTATGATTAAAAATTGCAAGCCTTTTTTACCTGCATGTTCTGTGATTAGTAACCCATTACATCATTTGTTGCGTTGACGTAATAAAATGAGATGATGAGCAGCAAAGTTGCAGTGGAAAGAAACCCCACTGAGTTTGAGCGCCAAAATACGCTTTATCACCAAATTTACCTCTCAGATATTACTAAAGAACAAAAATTGATAGGGTGTATGCAAGACATATGACAGCGTTTATAGGATGCATTAGGAGGAGGCCAAACTATACTTATTTGCCTACTGATGCTGACATTATTATGGTCTGTGACTGGTTTAAATTCTGTGTAAAGAACAATTCTTTGTGACTGTATTCAAGTTGGAAAAGCAATTTAGTTCCTGCTTTAAGTGAATCTTAGTTCCCAGGACATCCACAAGAATGGATGAAAATGCTGATGCTGTAAAAGGAGGGCAGACGTGACAACACAACAAAATTAAAACATGTTTATTCTTTTGTGGCACAAAAAATAATCTGGCGTCTTTTTTCCCTTATAGGAGCCAATGGCTCCTTAATTTATTATTTTATTTATTTTGTCTGTAGCCCTGTAATACTAAACATTTTATTCAGTTTTGCCCTGGAAAAGGGCAGTTTGTACAGCAGATTATGAATGTTGACAGCCAAGCCCTTGTCGTCAGCAGCAGTTTTGAGGTGTTATCAGCAAGCTCGCAATGACGCAGACAGAAATAGAGAGAGAGAGAAGGCACTGGCAGCTTGACAGGGTAATCAATGCTGCCTTAGAGACCAGCTATCCCACAATTCCCTGTGTGTTGCAGACAAATCACAATGCCTTCACACTACAAAACAATACTCCCTGAGAATGAAGAACACTTCCTCTGGTGTCAGAGACAACAGAAATTGAAGAATATAACAATGACATCATTGTTAAACCCATGTAAAACTGATATGAACATCCAGGCTGTCTTAAAGGGGATTTGTCACATAACTACCTAAAGTAAATGGTTAAATCAAAGGTACTACGGCTGCGTCTGAAAAAATGCTGCCTTTTGAGGATGCATTCCAAAGTAGGAAGGCATCAAGGCATGTCCAAATCCAATGTTAGCTTCACTTCCTGTCTCCTGAGATACCTTCATCTGATCAAATTTTGAAGGCAGCATAGATGTATCCTTCGGTGCCTTTGTTATCCCACAATACTGTGCCTTCCATTCCATGACAGTTGAGCTAAAAATAAAGATGGTGTCTGAAAGTTGCAGTTGGTAGTTAGTTTCTGTGTAAATGTACGTTTTTGACCAACGTTTATCACTTTTGATGTAATTTCTAGCGAGGGATTACTATTGTAGTAATTAAATATTTGCTTAGTTTTCACTAAAGCAATCTCTATTTTGCTGTAGATCATTAAACCGTGACGCCTCCCTCTATCCAAAATCAGTTTCGTGAGGTACGTTCATGCACAAACGCTGCCTAAAAAGTCATTGCCTGATAGGGCAGTGAGGCAACAAGCTAGCTGCCTAAGTTTTCGGATGCAGCCTACAAAATGGCGGAAGAGCTCCCACTGAAACCCTCAGGTCTCCCAAAATGTTAACCAGAAACGTGGCTCTGCTATGAGAAGTGGCAGTGGCCTGGGTAATAGCAGAGGGGACCCATGTCTCCGTGAAAAAGGAGAGTCACTACCACAATGCCAACATGGACATGCTCTCGCAGTGTGAGCATGCACCATCCACGAACACTCTCTCAGCATGCTCTCTGATTGTGGCCATCAGATGAAGCCAGGAAATGACAGCATCCAGAAACACACAGACAGAAAGACATATTTAAAAAGACGCTCGTCACCCGTGCTTGCTCTTTTAGGAAATCTGCTCCGAACACCAAAGCACTGAGGGTTGAAACACTGCACTTCTCCGTGCACAGCTCTCTCTGGATGTGAATCACAGCTGGATGCGCCCTCACACCAGCAAGAGAGATCTCCACAGGATGAACTCTTTAAAGCAATTAAAATGGCTGTTTTAGGAGAAATCTCTAAAGAAAGCTCATTTAAAGGTGCCCTAGAACTTCTTTTTAAAAGATGTAATATAAGTCTAAGGTGTCCCCTGAATGTGTCTGGGAAGTTTCAGCTCAAAATACCCCATAGATTTTTTTTAATTCATTTTTTTAACTGCCTTAAAAGCTGGCGCTTGCCTTAAACAGCATAAACACAGTTCACACAGCTAATATAACCCTCAAAATGGATCTTTACAAGATGTTCGTCATGCATGCTGCATGCATACATCGGATCATGTGAGTATTGTATTTATTTGCATGTTTACATTTGATTCTGAATGAGTTTAATAGTAGCCTATGTGTGGCTAACGGGCTAAAGCTAACATTACACGCTGTTGGAGAGATTTATAAAGAATGAAGATGTGTTTATGAATTATACAGACTGCAAGTGTTTAAAAATGAAAATAGCGACGGCTCTTGTCTCCGTGAATACAGTAAGGAACGATGGTAACTTTAACCACATTTAACAGTACATTAGCAACATGCTAACGAAACATTTAGAAAGACAATTCACAAATATCACTAAAAATAGATGTCAGTTATTACTGCTCCATCTGCCATTTTTCGCAGTTTTCCTTGCTTGCTTACCTAGTCTAATGATTCAGCTGTGCACAGATCCAGACGTTAATACTGGCTGCCCTTGTGTAATGCCTTTCATAATGTTGGGAACATGGGCTGGCATATGCAAATATTGGGGGCGTACACCCCGACTGTTACGTAACAGTCGGTGTTATGTTGAGATTCGCCTGTTCTTCTGAGGTCTTTTAAACAAATGAGATTTATATAAGAAGGAGGAAACAATGGAGTTTGAAACTCAGTGCATGTCTTTTCCATGTACTGAACTCTTGTTATTTAACTATGCCGAGGTAAATTCAATATTTAATTCTAGGGCACCTTTAAGCAATTAAAATTGCTGTTCTCTGCCACAGAAATTCACTCTTTCAGAAGGATGACTGGAATGAGGGATTGCTGTCACAACTGCACGGCTCTGAAGCAAAGTATGAATGAGAAGTGTGTGCCTGCTGTATTTATGCCTGTATGTCTGGGTAAACTGCATCGCAAATTTGTGTGGTTGGAATGACAGCTTTCAGGCTGTGGTTAGAAGCATAGTTTCTTATTTTTATGAAGTGGACTTAATAAATCGTTATCTTAAAGCTGCAGTCCGCGATTTTTGGCCCTCTAGCGGTTAATAAACAGAACTGCATGTGTCTTGCGGAAGAACATTGTAGCCGGAGCTACTTTTCTCCGTGTATGTCTATGGCGAGTCACGCAGTTACTGTGATACTCTGTGGTGGTTCCTACCAGTCCGGTCTGAAATAGTCCGAATATAAACACTTATTATAAGTGTACCATAATGATGCAGGGTAAGACAAAAACACGGTTTGGAAAATGGATTCATGTTGTACATTCTCATTATATAATTTTTGTAAATTTTGAACAAAAAAAGTTGCGGACAGCAGCTTTAAACAAAATAAGCAAGCTGATATTAAGTACAAAATATATCTTTTATTTAGAATATATACAAATGTCATTTACATATTTTAGTTTGTCAAGAGATTTTAAGCAACGTTTTGGAAGAGTGCGGATGTGTGTAGGACATAAGAACAAGCCTATGATTTAATCTAGAAATAAAGCAAAATAACTGAGGAAAATGAGAATTAGTCCTCAGATGCCATGTCTGTAATTTATAGCAAAAAATCTAGCATTAACTCGATATCAAACTGATTAATTTAAAAAAGTTATTACTCCACCGCCTGCGTAACATCATTCACCAACGTGGCTGAATGACAGGTTTGTGACAATACGGTCTTGGGAAACAGTTGTGACTAGCTAGTTGATTTGTTCAACAATGCATCACACTATGGTAGTGAAGCAGCGAGTTACATCGTTGTACGGGAAACGCACCCCTGTATGGCTTTTGAATTTCAATTTAGTGTTTTGTATGCATTTGTGGCAACTGCATGGTGTTTTTCAAGAATCCCATGTTTTTGTTGTGAAAATTAAATGTTAAACTATAATCTAACATACAATAAATGAATGAAATAAATGAAAAAGTTAGCTAGTACGACTCCAGCCCTTTAAATGGTGATTTGACCTTTCTCAACATTTGACTATTTGCAATGATTAATCATACAATGTCAAACTGTTCAGTTAATTAATATTTAATTAATTGTAGTAACTCTGTGTCCCATCCTGTTTTGCCCCTCATTACAAAACGTAGCATTCCTTAAAATTGTGACATCCAAGAAGTAACATCATTTGTACTCTTTCTGCACCATGGTTGGAAGATAAATAAATAATTTCATTACATTTTCTCAATTTTTACAAATATTGATGTGTTGACTAAATTCATAAAACTAAACCCTGTTTTTATAAACTGCACTGTAAGAAAAATAAAAAACTGTAGTGATACAAATAATGTCCTATCAAAAAATTACCAGTATATTTTCCATTAAGTTTACAGACATTTCCTAAACCCATAAACACAACACAATGAAATGAGTAATTCAAGATACAGGTAAAACACCAGTGAAAAGTCAGTATGGAAAGTTCATTCACATTAACATGGTACACTGGGCTTAGACTTTTCTTAGAGTGTGTATTTACAGCAAATTTTGGTCACATAGTTGCAAAAAAAATTATAATTTTTTTGACCTCCTGAGGCCATTAAGATAAAAAGAGCTGCATACAACGAGAAATGTACAAAATATGTTTATTCTCATTTGAATGCACCAGCTGCCTGCATCTATCACCACATCAGAGAGAGTAACTCAAATAAACTATCATCATGGGACACACACTTGCTCAGACAAGTAACCAACAAGAGTAGTGTGGTCTTATTTCCAGTTAAATTATTTTCTAATTTGTAAAAACTCACAAACTGACACACAAACTGAAATGGGTGAGAAAGAGTCATGTTATAGCAGACCAGACTGCCCCTGTTTTTAAAGCTCTTCTGCAAACTGAAGTAAAAATGTAATTGATTGCACCATCCATCCTCAATACAGCAATCACTCACCATAAAACCTGACAAAGGCACTCATCACAGACAGAAAGAATGTGAAAAAGCAAAAAAAGAAAAATAAGAAAAAAGAGAGAAACAGTTTCTCACTGTTTTGATCTTCATTCACTCTTTTTTTTCTTCTTCAGCCTGCCCTGAATTGACCTTCAGGCTATAGAGAGTCAGTGTCTTTCTCTATAGAGATTTATGATCTCTGATAGAGGGGGACCAGGCCAGTAGTGATTCACAGGGGGCCCGGATTCATCTGTATATTCAGCAAAGGGAGGTGTGTTGTTAAGGGCCAGGGGACCAGGAGGTCACTGTCTGAGACATTTTCAAGGTTGCCATCTGGGCCCAAAAGAACCCATCATTGGCCCTCTGTGTTATTGTCATTCCTATAAGGCTCCAGAGAGAGAGAGTTTAAATAAAAAAAAAAGCTTTGCAATAAAGAGAGAGGGGGAAAAAACCCTCTCCTTTGAATAAATAGTTCAATTCTGTTAAGGTCAAAGGGCTTTTGTTTGGTGTTGGCTCACTTGTGTTTCTGCTTTCTGCTTTAGCTGCCATGTGGAGGTCGTAGGTGCAGAGATCACTCTCCATTCTCTCTCTGTGCCATAATCCTATTGCTGTAATCCCCAGAGGTCAGACATTCTCTTTCTGCATTTTCTTTTGACTTTGTCGCTCTTACTTTTGGTTTCTTTCTTTCTTTTTCTTTCTCTCTCTCTCTCTCTCTCTCTCTCTCTCTCTCTCTCTCTCTCTCTCTCTCTCTCTCTCTCTCTTTCGCTTTTATTTTGTCCATCTCTTTTTTCCATCTCTCTGTTTATCATTCTCTCCCTGCTATATATGAGTGTTACTTTAACTACGGGAACTCTCTTTATTTGACTAAAACTAAAACAAAAAACTAAAACATATTTCAACTGTTTGTTATTTGAAGGTCACATTAAAACAGTCTTAAAACAGTTTTTGAAATACATTTATGTATAAATTTTATTCCTTTTATTCCCCTGCCTGAGACCTAGACTTTCAATTTCTTTGCAAACCATCAAAAACAATAAGTGTATTTTTTTATACTATGATAATCTAAATACAGTGAAATAGACAAACCATTTGTCATTTATAAGTATTCAAAAAGTAATGAAATATTTAATTATGCATATTTAATATAATAAGCTAGCTATGAAATCAGCCTTGGCAAGACAAAGGAGTCAACAAAAATGCTTAAAATGTCATTTCCATCACAAAAACAAAATCAGAATTCGCTTAATTTGCCAAGTGTGTGCAAATACACAAGGAATTTGTTGTTGTTTTCAGGATCTCTGGGTACAATATAACAAGAGAATAGAAAGAACATTTAAATAAGTAAGATTAAGAATATAATATAGTAATATACAACTAATATACATATACATGTACAGTAATATACATCTAATGTCATCCAAAATTAAATTAAATGCATAATTCATATATATGCATGTATGCATGCATGCATGTACGTACAGTATCTCACAGAAGTGAGTACACCCCTCACATTTTTGTAAATATTTTATTATATCTTTTCATTTGACAACACTGAAGAAATGACACTTTGCCTGTCAGTGCTCAGACCATACGCCGCACACTGCATCAAATTGGTCTGCATGGCTGTCGTCCCAGAAGGAAGCCTCTTCTAAAGATGATGCACAAGAAAGCCCACAAACAGTTTGCTGAAGACAAGCAGACTAAGGACATGGATTACTGGAACCATGTTCTGTGGTCTGATGAGACCAAGATAAACTTATTTGGTTCAGATGGTGTCAAGCGTGTGTGGCGGTAACCAGGTGAGGAGTACAAAGACAAGTGTGTCTTGCCTACAGTCAAGCGTGGTGGTGGGAGTTTAATGGTCTGGGGCTGCACGAGTGCTGCCGGCACTGGGGAGCTACAGTTCATTGAGGGAACCATGAATGAGCAGAGCATGATCCCCTCCCTTCGGAGACTGTGCCACAGGGCAGTATTCCAACATGATAACGACCCCAAACACACCTCCAAGACAACCACTGCCTTGCTAAAGAAGCTGAGGGTAAAGGTGATGGACTGGCCAAGCATGTCTCCAGACCTAAACCCTATTGAGCATCTGTGGGGCATCCTCAAATGGAAGGTGGAGGAGCGCAGGGTCTCTAACATCCAACAGCTCTGTGATGTCGTCATGGAGGAGTGGAAGAGGACTCCAGTGGCAACCTGTGAAGCTCTGGTGAACTTCATGCCCAACAGGGTTAAGGCAGTGCTGGAAAATAATGGTGGCCACACAAAATATTGACACTTTGGGCCCCATTTGGACATTTTCACTTAGGGGTGTACTCACTTTTATGGCCAGCGGTTTAGACATTAATGGCTGTGTGTTGAGTTATTTTGAATTTAATATAAATTTACACTGTTATACAAGCTGTACACTCACTACTTTACATTGTTGCAAAGTGTCAATTCTTCAGTGTTGTCACATGAAAAGATATAATAAAATATTTAGATATAATAAAATGTGAGGGGTGTAAAATGTGAGATACTGTATGTATATGTGTACATCTTTAATTATGCATTACATTTAATGTAATTTTGGATGACATTAGATGTGTATTACTTTATTGTTTTCTTAATCATATATATATATATATAATATATATATATGCTTGAGTGCTATGAAAGGCACCTATAAATAGAATGCATATTTAAGAGTGTATATAAATGTATATATATAAGATTAATAATACAAAATACAGATATCAAGTATACAGAATATTACTTTATTGTATTCTTGTGTGTGTGTATATATATATATATAAAATAAAAGTAGTGATGGATGATATAACCACTCACTAGGCTATAGCCACTACATGGTTATGCTTTGGCAATCTCAGAACACCTGAACTGGTATATAAACAAATATATATAATACTAGAATTTAAAACAATTTTCTTCAGAAATTGTATATATAGTTTTACTACAATCGTACAGAATCTAAAAGAGGGACAAACAGGCCTGTTTTTGTAATTAAGAACAGACGAGGAAGTGATTTTTAAAACAGATCAGGAAGGTAAGCCTTCTCGACTTTTCAGTTACACACAATTTGAGCTGACAGGAAATGCTTGTTTATCAACATAAGTATGCCAAAATATCCAAAAGCCAAAAAGAATCTTGTATCCTACAATATACTGCAGCTCACTACAGTGTTTCAAATCTGATACCACATTGCGGAACACTCCCAGGATTTCTACCTATAATTTGTATGACGACAGAAAGACTCCACACTAAAAACACACTAAAGGCTGAAGTCTTCTAATTAAGTCATGAATCAGCATTATCGGCCTGTAATTGAGAATAAACACAGACCAGACACCCACGCTAAGAGATAGACTCTCACACACAAGCATTTACAGAGGAAAGACACCCAGAAATACTAAATATTCAAATATAAAATCAATACACATCCAAATTACATGTGCATGTAACTCAGGCACACGCGTTTGTTTTTGTGAATTGTGGGGACAATTCCATAGGCGTAATGGTTTTTATACTGTACAAACCGTATTTTCTATCACCCTAGACCAACCCTACACCTAAACCTACCCATCACAGGAAACTGTGCACATTTTTACTTTCTCACAAAAACTAATTCTGTATGATTTATAAGCCTTTTGAGAAATGGGGACATGGGGTAATGTCCTCATAAGTCACCCTCTCCTTGTAATAGCTATGTCATACCCATGTCATTATACAAATGTGTCCTGATATGTCACAAAAACGCACGCAAGCATGCACGCACGCACACAGCAGCTGTTACCTTAAGTCAAATGAGAAGCTAATATTTAAGCTAATGCATTTAAAGGCCTCACGTCCATACCGGCGTGATGAATACGATCCTCAACTGGATGGAACTGGAATAAATACTTTGAATGTTGCGATCCCATTGGACTTATGATAGCAACCTGAATAGTAACAAAGCACTGTTCGCCAGAGGAGAACTGGCCCCCCGACTAAGCCTGGTTTCTCCAAAGTTTTTTTTTCTCCATTTTAACACCTGTTTGCCACCTGATGTCACCTGTTGGGAGTTTGGGTTCCTGCCGCTGTCGCCTTTGGCTTGCTTAGTTGGGGACACTTGACATTTGATATTAAACAGTGCTTTGATCTGCCTGCATTGACACCATTTTCTTTAAGAGCAGCCAAAATTATAAACCAGTTATCACTGTAAAGCTGCTTTGATACAATCTGCATGGTAAAAAGTGCTATANAAAAAAAAAAAAAAAAAAAAGGCCTGAAACCAAAATATGATCGCAAACAGATGCAGAGTCGGAATATTGACTTCAATAAAGTCCTGTTTTACTTAGAGCAGTGGTTTTCAATTCTGGTCCTGGGGACCCACTGCTCTGCACATGCTATGTATTTCTCTCTTATCTGACACATTCAGTTTAGTTCATGAAGCTCTCGCAATGAACAGATGATCTGAATCAGGTGTGTTAAAGGTGCCCTCGAATGAAAAATTGAATTGACCTTGGCATAGTTAAATTAGAGTTCAGTACATGGAAATGACATACAGTGAGTCTCAAACTCCATTGTTTCCTCCTCCTTATATAAATCTCATGTTTAAAAGACCTCCGAAGAACAGGCGAATCTCAACATAACACCGACTGTTACGCCCCCAATATTTGCATATGCCAGCCCATGTTCCCAACATTATGAAAGGCATTAGACAAGGGCAGAACGTCTGGATCTGCACAGCCGAATCATCAGACTAGGTAAGCAAGCAAGAAAAACAGCGAAAAATGGCAGATGGAGCAATAATAACTGACATGATCCATGATATCATGATATTTTTAGTGATATTTGTAAACTGTCTTTCTAAATGTTTCGTTAGCATGTTGCTAATGTACTGTTAAATGTGGTTAAAGTTACCATCGTTTCTTACTGTATTCACGGAGACAAGAGCCGTCGCTATTTTCATTTTTAAACACTTGCAGTCTGTATAATGCATAAACAACTTCATTCTTTATAAATCTCTCCAACAGTGTAGCATTAGCCGTTAGCCACGGAGCACAGCCTCAAATTCATTCAGAATCAGATGTAAACAATATAACAGTATACAATACTCACATAATCCGCCGCATGCATGCCGCATGCATGACGAACACTTTGTAAAGATCCATTTGAGGGTTATATTAGCTGTGTAAACTTTGTATAGGCGCTGTTTAAGGCAAGCGCGAGCTCCGTGGGCGTGGAGCACGAGATTTAAAGGCGCCGCACAGAATAAATCGGCGCGTTTATAATGATGCCCCAAAATAGGCAGTTAAATAATTTATTAAAAAAAATCTATGGGGTATTTTGAGCTGAAACTTCACAGACACATTCAGGGGACACCTTAGACTTATATTACATCTTTTAAAAACATGTTCTAAGGGACCTTTAAATAAGAGAGACATACAAAATTAATAAATGACTCGACTGACCTAGCACCAACATAAAAACAGATATGAATAGTAGATTCTACTTTGGAAGACATGATCATCCAAAGCCAATTAACTGCACTTTTCGCTTAGATTGTGTTTTTATTTACTTTTTTATCTACTCTTGCTTTCTCTTTTTACACACATAACCTCTGCACTGATCACTTACGACAAAAGAACACTTTTGGACATTGGACACCGCTTCACTAACCTGTTTCAGGACACTTTATCCCTCAACCCATCGTGGTCATCTGAGATTCTCCGGAACGCCGAGATGAACAATGGCCACCTGGATAACCACCCGTGGCGACGGACCAAGAAACACCGCGGGAAACGCGCTGGGATTCGCAACAGACTGAGGAAAAGAGCTCACAGTCCTCCTCTACCGAGCATTCTGCTCGCCAATGTGCAGTCTCTGGAGAATAAGATGGACGATCTTAGAGCCAGGATAAGTTTCCAACGGGACATAAGGGACTGTAACATCCTTTGTTTGTCTGAAACATGGCTCACGCCCTCGGTCCCGGACGCTGCTGTAACACCGTCGGAAAACTTCTCTGTTTTACGGATGGATAGAACAGC
>RJVU01079141.1:1193042-1239998 GCA_003731715.1 Anabarilius grahami
TCAGTGTGGTATGGGAACAGCTCCAGTCAAGACTGCAAAGCCCTGCAGAGAGTTGTGCGCTTAGCTGAGCGCATCTCAGGGTCTGCTCTTCCCTCTTTGCAGGACATCTACCTCAAACGCTGCAAAAGCAGAGCTGTTAAAATCATCAAGGACTCCATCCACCCCAGTAATCATCTTTTCACTTTGCTGCCATCTGGTAAGCGCTTCCGTAGTCTGATGGCAAAAACCGAGAGACTTAGGAGGAGTTTCTTTCCCCAGGCCATCAGGCTCCTGAACTCAAAAACTGCCTCTTAACATCTTCATGTCTTCACTTAATATGCACTTTATCAGTAAGATAATTCATAATTCACTACCTCACATTGACATACTGAAAGTGTTAACCTGTTTGCACTTTTGCCTCTTGTACATTCCTGTGTATCTTAATATTTAAGACTACAGTATAATGCACATATGCACATTGCCTCTTGCACATCCCTGTGTATCTTAATATTTAAGACTACAGTTTACTCTCATGCACATTATTTTCCATTCTATATTTAATTCTACAGTATACATCTTTTTTTTATATTTTATTCTTATATTTTTATTGTTTACTTTTATTTTAATTCCTTCATAGCTATAGTTATGTATATTCTCATCTGTGTTGTATTTAATAATTGCACTGTCCATGGAGCGGACCTGACTCTCATTTCACTGCTGGTTATATATGCTCTATATAATTGTGCATGTGACAAATAAAACTCTTAAATAAATAAAACTCTTGAATCTTTTCAGGGAGAAATTTCTCTGAAGCACTCTTGGATGTGTTACTCCCTTTAGAGTAAATAGGTGATGCAGAATATCATTTCATTAGTTCTGCTAAAAAAAAGAAGGAATTTTTGTAAGTCTAGTGAAACCATCATTTAAAGTCCTTTGCTAGCAGCATTGAAGTTATGTTGCTACCACCTTTATCTTCCATCTTCAAGAAACACTCAATCCATCCCAAGGAATAAAATCATTATAAATCATGAAATCCTAACAAAATCATTACATTTTGCTTTAAACGTTACTAACTTTATAATACATGGTTTAATTAGAACTGTAAGAATATAATCTGACCCTCAATGACAGATTCAAATTAAATATTTACACTGTCTTAATACAGGGGTGTCAAACTCAGTTCATGGAGTGCACCGCCCTGCAGAGTTTAGCACCAACTAGCTCCAAAACACCTACCTGGAAGTATCCGGGCAGCGTTTAACTCCACTTTTAGACATACACTCGCAAACTTCCCCCGCCGCCATTTTGAAGTGTGTTCAACTTCGTCAAGTGGGTGAGGGAAATTTATTTGGACAGACCGTTGACCCCTCGATTTTGACAGAGGGATCGAGTCTACTTAATATGTACACTTCATGCAGTTCCATAGAGCACAATGCAACTGTATTGTGACGTTACAGTAGATCATGCTTAATTTACCCCCACCCCACACAACTTTAGTGTATGATATTGGAGTTATTTTGACATTTAACCAGATAATACTACCTTTAGCTGACTTATTACACAGTTAGAGTTTACTGTATTGTTGTAATTTTCGTTTGTTTAATTTTTCTTTTTCCCAACAGCCTAATCATACATACAGGGGATAAAATGGTGTGTAAAACAAATTCATTAGGAAAAATAACTGCAAATAATGAAACGGATCCATTGCAGATTCCAAGTGATCAAGGGCTTAGGGTGTTCCATTTAGGTGTTCCATTTAAACACATTGGAAGGGTTCCGCCAGTAGTGGGCACTCGTGCAACGTAACCAATAACGTACATCTGAGTGAACAAGACAGAGGGAAGTTAGCAAGGGAAGGGTGTAAAAATTGACTTAAACGCAGCCCTTGTAATCCTGAAAACCTTGATTATCTGGTTCAGTTGCGTTTAATTTATAGTTAGAGCTAAACACTGCAGGACAGTGGCCCTCAAGAAACTTTAGACCAGGGATGTCAAACTTCAATGTTTGATGTCAAACTATCTTCTAAAGAAAACATGTTCAGAATTTTTACCACTAAATATTTTTTTAGGCCTCCAGAGTTCCACGTGGTGTGGAATATTCCTCACATTCAACCACCAAAACAAATCTGTTTTCTTAAAGGGGACCTATTATGCCCCTTTTTACAAGATGCAATTTAAGTCTCAGGTGTCCCCAGAAGTTTCAGCTCAAAATACCTCACAGATCATTTATTATACCATGTTGTAAATACCCAATGTCTTTTAATGCAAATGAGCTGCTGCTCCCCACCCCTTATCCAGAATAGTACTTCCTTCATTCAAAGCTGCTGCATGCATCAGATAATCTGCTAAATACTAACAAGACATCTGCTTGGTTTTAATTATCATCTATATCACAATCAGGCTCAGGGACATTGCAGTACTTCATTATTAAAGTTTATTATCTGCATGCGTTTTAAAGCTATATCAGTTTAAACTTCGAACTTATCGTTTTCTGTGCCTACACATCTTAAGCGATGTTTCCGATGTAACCGATCGTTTCACTAGATAAGACCATTATTCCTCGGCTGTGATTGTGTAGAGCCCTTTGAAGCTGCATTGAAACTGCAATTTGGACCTTCAACCCGTTGGTAGCTGTTGACTATATGGCGAAAAATCCAGGAATGTTTCCTCAAAAAACATAATTTATTTTCGACTGAAGAAAGAAAGACAAACATATTGGATGACATGGGGGTGAGTAAATAATCAGCAAATTTTAATTCTGAAGCAAACTAATCCTTTAATCCTATTGTTTTTTTAGAAAAAAAATGTATATTTTTTGGCAAAAAACGTTGGACCCAGCTTTTGATAGCAACTTAAAGTACACAAAACGCCTTAAGAAAAGGTGTGGAACAAAGACAAGTCAAAGAAAACCATCTGTCTCAGGAATGAACCAGTCTGCAAAAGGCCAATGGAGTTAGATTAAATGATAATAAGCATGCCTGGTAGGATTTTCTCAAGTGAAAATCTGATATGGACTGACTGACAGGGTAGAGTAATAGTAAGCTTTTATCAACCTGTTAGACAAGACGTCTCTTGAAAAGTTGTATGCTCTGACATGCTGGAATGTCTCTGCAGTGCACAGGTTCCATTTCCACATGTATGCAGACACACACTCAAAGATAATAAATTCAAACCCATAATGAAACAAACAGAAAATCCTGCACCAGTGGTGGCAACTTTCCATGGCTGAATCGGTCTAACTGTTACCTGTGGGAAGGTTTCAATCTTAAAGATGTGAAAGGCTTCTGTGTCTGATCTCATAAACCAGAGACACTCTGAAATATGACTATCACCTGCCAAACAAACTCCAGTGATCTACAGTACCTACAGTCATGACTCGCATGTCATACAACACCAAAGACTGCTTCAGCAGAGCTTTTTGAGCTTTACATCCTGTTTGTTACAGTAGGATTTCCCAACCGATTTCAAATGTTTATAGGACCAGAGAGGTATAATCAATCTTAAGCAAAACCTAGCAAAAGCTAAAAAATTAAGTTGCACTACAGTTCAAAAGTTGTGCTCGGTAAGACACTTAGGCCTGGGTTCACAGACAGGACTTAGATTGAGCTAGTATTAGGCCTTGAATTAAGCCAGTATTAGTTTACAGACAAAGAAGTCTCATTTTCACCAATGTTGCATTGTTTTTTTTTTATCAAAAATATAATAACTTTAATATCATTAAATATTATTACAACTTAAAATACTTGTTTTCTATTTAAATATATTTTAAAATGTAATTTATTCATGTTATGGCAAAGCTCAAATGATGTCATTTTAAAAATGGGGAATTTAGCGGAAATAAGTTAATGCACAGTTCATGGCTCAGTTCATGAGGTAAGCATGAAACTGCTTGGTTTATATTTATGTAATTGTATATAATAGCCTGCATATTTTAAAATGGTATTGCACACCTGTTGCTGCCAGAATAACTGCCCATTTGTGCTTTATTCTCTTTCTCCTTTTTGTTCTTAACATCTTCCTGCTGCTGTGGTGGAGCGGTGATTAAATATTGTTCTTGTAAATACTTTCCATCATTTCCGAAATATATGTATCTTTTAAACACGTGCAAATTATGTGCAGTGGCCAGAAAGGATTTAAACAGTGCATTTTGTATTGATCTCTTCTTGTAAACTTGTAAACTGTTTGTCAAAAAACAGTAGGTTATTTGAGAAAAACACAGACATTCTGGATTCGGATGGCAATAAAATCACAGACTACCCCCTGTAAATGGTGAAAATGCCTTACGTCCCCTTGAGAAACAAACTACCATCTGAATAGGGCTTAATATGATGATTTGGTGCTCAAGTAACATTTTTTATTATTATCAATTATGAAAAAAGTTAAAGGCAAAATATGTACATTTTCACCGCTAGAGGTCACTTATTCTAAACAAAGGCATAGCTTGATAACGTCTTGATTTCGCAAAATCATGGGAGGTGTTGTCTTCATGTCTACAGCCAGTGGAAAAGAATCAAGAGCAGTGGAGCATATTTAGATACATTTGTGTGTTGAAAGTTGTTATAATGATACTCTGTGCGTTTGCTCGGCGGCTACTTTGAGACACTTGTTGCACACTGCAGTAAGCTAGATCGATATTAGGAATGGTAAAACATGGTACTCTCAGTAAATCAAGAAAATGAGATTTAAGCAATAAGACTTACTGTGTTGAGCTATTTAACATGATTAGTTTTCTGTCGATGAATGTATCCATCCAAACAGTTGCTCACCTGTCTAATAAAACACAATGTATTAAAGCGTATTTGGTGTTTCCATGGTTTCTACTAAATAAAACTGAAAATTGAGGGTAACACGGGTATGATGTCATTGATAGGCGATGCACGGTCTGTGTCCTGGTTAAAATTTCTTATTTCTCTGGATTTAAACACTCTTGTAAACATTTGGGATACTTTAAGTACACAAGTCAACAAAAATATCGTCGCTGTCCGATGAAAACCACGTATGTCCATTTTGCCGATTTTGAGATTTTTCGACGGATTGAATGTCCAGGTTCATTTCCGTATACAGTATGCTTCACATATCTAAATGGCCAATGAAAAGTTGTGAAATCAGGTCATCTGATTTTCACGTATATCCATTTGGTGTCAAAGCTGTCAATCACGCCGCATATCCCCCGCCCTGTGGAAGCATCTCGCCGGTCTCGTGAAGTTTCGTCGAAGCTCAGCACTGGATAGCCGAATAACACTGTGAGGTAAAGTATCAGCAAACGTTTGTTTTTGACAACTGTTCAAGTTTATTATATATTCACAACTATTATTTATCGGTAAATGGTCTAGACGAAGTAATTGTCACCGAATATTTTTATTTATTTTTATATTTGTGAACCTGGCTGACGAAAGTTAATTAATATTAAATAAACTAAGCGTATTTTATAAACTAAGACGTAGGCTATTTAATAAACTGAGCAATAGATGAATATTGAGTATTCATCTGTCAATATGAAACGCGACTTGGCCATTCTAATTAATGATCGTAAGAACGCGTATCGACCACCGTTACTGTAAAATATGCACGTATGTCCATTTAAACTCAATTTTGGTCAAATGTGGATTATATCATTACACTGGCAAGAATATGGTTACATGTAAAGATGCCGTACAAAGTATGACAACGCTACATTCAACTGCTTTTGAAACACGTGTTTTTTTCATTTCCTGAAAAGTAACCGTTTTGGACATACGTGAGTTTCATCGGGCAGCGACGATATATAACACTTATGTGGTTAGTGGTTTTTGGATATTTTAATACAAAATTCTTACATATTGTGCCTTTAAGGGCTGCTCAATATTTTTGTTAAAACCATGATTTTTTTTAATTTTTTTTTTTTAAGGATGCTTTGATAAATATAAAAGTTTAAAAGAACAGCATTTATTTAAAAAATTCTTCTCATACTACTAAATTACTTACCAATTTTAATGCATTGCCACAAGGAGTATGGTAAACAATAAAAATGAGAATAAATAGAAAATATATTGAGAATATATTGTTGCGTTCTTGGTGGCAAAGTAAGAGCAACCTAATGGCTATATTGAAGTAATGATGCATTGACATGGAGCTTGCAGTTCAGTGAGTGAGTCATACATTATGTTGATTCAGAAGCCAGTGAAAGATATGTCAAAAGGTTTTGTGAAGGATTTGTAACTGCTGAGGTTGTGAGTCTTTCTGAATGATTCATTATAAGAAACGCAAAAGTCATTTGTTCATGAATCGGACTACACAAGTCGTGCTGTATGTTTGTGCGTGCAGCACGTGAGGCGGAAAAACAGCTGTGGTGTGTCATGTAAGAAATATGTAAATACAAGTTATGCCTATCAAAAATCTGAATTTGAGAATGTGTTTTTCTGACATGGAATGAACAGAAAAACACATTTTGTATGACTGCTTACTTCCACTGTCTACTGCCATTAATGTTTTTATCCAAAGCACACTATATTAATGGTGGGGACAGTTTTCCTGGAGCAACCTGGAGTGTTTTATTGAAGGACTCAATGATTATGAGGAATCACATTAACTCATGGGTTGCCCCTACCGGAGATTTAAACTGCAACCACTATCTCGGACCACTAAACTGTCTCTACCCCCACTGATGAACAGATGCTGATCACACACTGTGTACATGTGAGTGTGAAAGAGAGATATAGCTGTGTATATAACAGATATAGCCAGACAGAAGGTGGGCTGTAAGCTCAATTTACAGCCAAAGTGATGAAAAAAGTAGTGAATGAAAGCAAGCAAAGTTCTTTATTTTGGGCACACAGCTGTCACATGTGTAGCCCATGATACCCTCACATGTACACCCACACAGTATCTCTTTATCTTTGTCTCTTTATCATTCGCTCTTTCTTCTTTCTGGATTCAAGTCCGAGATGGCTAAGTCCCCTCCCTACCGCTTAATTTTCACATCAAAGATGATTTTTTAAATGTAGGAATCATCCTTGGCCCAGCGATCCTACTCTCAATACTAATACATCAACACTCATTACGCTACATATCTATCTTAAGGTGACCAGATTTCTGAAATGGAAACCAGGGGCATTTCCCAGTTCAATAGTCAAAATATCATTGAAATTTCACTTGCTATTATCTGTGAATCAAAAGAAATAGGGACACTATGTTTTGAATTGTTTTGTTTTTTAATTGCTGTAGGTTCCATAAAGGAACACTAATAATTATTATTATGGTTACTGATCCTAAGCGTTTTTTAAATCAATTCACAAAAAAAATCACACTATGAAAAGTAGTAAATATCAACCAAGACAAATAGCAAACAGATCAAAATAGTATTATAACAAAATGATGACTACAAAAACACATTTAAAAAAAAATAAAAATAAATATAAAAACATATAAATAAAAATGTATTCATCAAATAGTTAACATTTTGTATTTAATTATTTTTTTAAACAAATGTATTTAATTGTATTTATTTTCATTTTCACAACAGTGAATATACTATAGCGTAATTACAACATTTCACTTTTCAAATATTATTTTATGTTTGTGCTGTAGATCTATACTACTCCTAATTAGGCTGTTACTTTAACATTTTAGGCTCATTGAGTTTAAATGTTATTGTTAATTGTTTAGTCAATTATAATTTTTTTATCTACACATTTCAGGGTGTCATTTGAACCACTTATAGGTAAGATGTTTGTGGGGGAATTACTGCTTTGTGACAGTAGAACTTTCAGGTACTTTCAAAATTGTGTGCAAAAATAATTAGTGCATACAAACAGTATTACTTTATTTTAACATGAATATTTAGTATGTGATTATTTTGAAACTGATAACAGAGTTTCTTTAGATAATTGATGATAATAGTGCTCTGCTCTCATCCAAAAATATCAGATTTAGTAAATAGGTTTTCCACAAAGTCCCCTAATTTACCATCCTGCAGACCCCAGCTTGAAAACCGTTGTTTTAATTATCAAGTCTAGCTATATCCAATCAAACATTCTCCCTAGAAAACATTTTAATAGGCGTACACAGTCTTTCCCAGCATGAATATGTCCGTGTAAAAAGAGGTCAGAAAAGTAATGGTTTATCTGATCCAAATTGATTGGCCTGCACAAAGACCAGACCTGAACCCCTCTGAACATGAGATGAGTTGGAATGCTGACGTTGAGCCAGGCCCCACTGCCAACATGCCTAACATTACTGAGGTGTCTGAAAGAGAGCAGTTCTGTGAATCCATGTTCTAGTTGAAAGCCCTCCCTGAAAAGTAGAATTGGTTATTAAGAAAGAACCAACTTCCTTCTCCTCAGGAGACAAAGCATGCCTTTGCTGCCTGACAATCACTTTACACAGGCAACTGGATGTTACCACACTCTACACTTTCACGCTCCAGAGAGTACTACTGAACTGATATTTTTTGCAACTCTCTATTTTTTTGTTCAAACACTCCAGGATTTTTTTTTTTTTCACGTTTCGCAAGTGGGAGATTCCTGTTATTATCACAGTCTCTTTAAAGAAGTAAAGTGTCAGAGAAAGAGTGGGCTGTGAACAACAACTATAGAGCAAGGGAGAGACGAGGAAAGTACACTGAAAATAGAAAGGGAAAGAGATTTTGGACAATCACTCGCTGCATGTGTCTGAAAACAGAAACAACGCCACATGTAGAGATATTTAGCAAACTTTCATCACTGTATGTCACAGAAACACAAAGAGCTCAGGGATGCACACAATGTATTTGATTGTTGTGAGTGAATTGCCCACTGGGACACATAGGGTTGCGTATATGCACATGGTCCCCTCCACTGTCTCGCTCTTTTTCTATTGCTTTCATTCTTTCATAGACAGATTCTCTCTCAGCTTGTAGAATGAGAGATAAGGAGCAGGTGGTGAGCAACAGCACACTAATGGGCTGCCTCTTCAAAGCCAGAGAAAGAAGACAGGCTACACATTTGATGTTAGATTTTAGATGCCCCTTGTGAAAAAGAAGTACCCTTTAGCATACTTTTAAAAAGGGTACTTATTACAGAAATAATATAAGTTAAAAGAATATACTCCAGTGCGAACTGAATGTAAAGTTTGAATCTTTACAGTAAGTTAACTGCAATTAAAGCATGTATTATATTTAAAATTTATATTAAATTTAATGTTTAACCAACTTATGACTTAAGTGCATATTTATGTGAAATGTGAACTTGTATGTCATGTTTTAAAATATTTTACACATTTGTAATGATGAAGTTGCAATTTAGTACATTTAAAATACATAAACTTTAAAATGTAATACTGAATAAAACAATAGAGTTTAAATTATAATCAAGTGCTTTATATGTGCTTTAGTATGTTATTGAAGACATGAAAATACGTGATCTCATGAGTATTAGTTTGTATATTTATGTATAGTGTGGTTCTACTTATGTTTTCATACACACTGAGACAATACAATATTGACAGCACTGAAACAAATTATTTACATATGAACTTTTAAAATGTACAAATGTGTATGAATCCTTATTTATCAATTTTAAAATTGTGGCATCAATATTTTGATCCTAATTTATTCATTTGTCATGTCAATGACAATAAAATTATGTTTTCAGTCGCTTTTGAATAGGACGAAGACCAATAGGAATATCCACAAAAACTTTAAACAAAATCCAACTAGGAAACATGCAGGAGAATCACAAGGAGTAAAGATACACAACCACATAAACATCAATGAGACTGAACAAAGAACCAAGGGAACTAAGGGCTATATACTCAGGACAAACAAAGGATGCTAAATGAAACACAGGTGAAACTAATTAGTAACTTTGGAAACAAAGTGGCACACACTAGGAAACTAGGTCAACTTAATACGACAGGGAACAGAACAGAACCAAACCAAAACACAATGAAACTAAATCAAAACTATACAGAACATAACCATTACCCACATCTACTTTGTATGAAATGATAACATTTCAGGTTCTGTAACTTCTGCTGCAAACTTGTTTCAAAAGATTACATATCTTGTTAAATAAGACAAATCATTAAAATGAATAGCATCATTTAACCATTGTTTATCATGTAATATTTATTTTGTTTGCCATGGGACACAAATGTCGCTTTTTATAGAACCATAAAATATGCCAAAGTTTGAATGAGAAATGCAAGTCTTCACAGAGTGGAGCGAGATAAGATTCTCAGCAATTAATGACTTAAAGGGTTAGTTCACCCCAAAATTTAAAGTCTGTCATTAATTACTCACCCTCATGTCGTTCCAAATTTCGTAAGACATTCGTTCATCTTCGGAACACAAATAAGGATCTTTTTGATTACATCCGAGAGATGACTGTCCATCCATTGACTGCCTTTGCAACGACCACTTTTACGCTTCAAAATAATTCATAAAAAGATAGTAAAACTAATCCATATGAATCGAGCGGTTTAGTAAAAATTTTCTGAAGAGACTCAGTCGCTTTTTATGATGAACGGATTTAATTTAGGCTTTACTCGCATGTAAATATTGATCAGCGAACATAAACAGAAGCTCAACCTAACCTGAATGACGCAAAAGAACAAACCTCTTCCGATAGCTCAAACGTGCTGCGTAACACAGGAGAATGAACCTCATTGGTTACTCAGCATGTTTGAGCTTCCGGAAAAGGTTTGTTCTTGTGCAAACAAAAGAAAATGAGGACTAAACCGCTCGATAAGCAGCTCATATCCTTTTAATGCTATATTGTAAGTAAAAGTGTCATTTTCCTCCCATTTTTGGTCCATTACGCTTTATATATACTTTTTATATTCTCTATAAAATGGTTATGTTTGGGATTTGGGGTAGGGTTAAGGGTTCTACAGTTTATCTATAAAATGGTAAAAGGGTATTTATAAAAAAATATCTTTATGATATAAAAGATTAATACATATATTAATTTTTTTTTAGCTGTAAATGTGTAACAAAATGTTTAAATGCTGTCAATATGTGTATATTGTACAGTAGTACATTTTTCATCATCGATCCACATGGTTGCCAACTCTCACGCTATTGTGATGTAAACATTGTAACATGTCACTAAACTTAATGAAATTTTGTTTAGTTACCAAATGTTTTGACAATTACAATACACTTATTGTGATGCAAGGTTATTTTTTTTTTTTTTTTGTGCCTCCATCTTATTATTCACATCATCTCTTTTTTACACAAGTCAAAAACTACCTCAAAAACTTTTTTGCGAATTAAGGGATTTTTTTTCTACACTTGGCATTTACATCACTCTTTTATGATGCGATACTTCAAAAAGCTCTAAAGACAGGGTGATGGAAACATAGCTATTGAGACCAGGCGGAAAAATAAGTGTACTTCTTTAAAGCATAACAAAAGATAATTAAAACAATGTTTTACAAATGAACTTTAAAGTAAACATGTATTATAGTGATTATCATAGTGCATAGTGTATTATAATTATTATCATAGTGCACTTTTTAAAAGTGTACTTGAGTGTGTTAAGTAACAATCAAGTGTACGCTCTTTAAGTACATTTAAATGGCCTTTTATTGTATTAATATTAAATAATCTGCAAGTAAAGTATTGTAAGTATGCTGCAAGTGCACACTCAATACAATTAAGTGCACTTCTTTTTATAATAAGTGCACTTAATTGTTATAAAAGTTATAAGGAGTCTATACCCCAAATTCAATATAATCAGCAGGAATTAAGTGAATTTGCTTTTGATTTATAGGGCTTGGATAATTTATAATTATTTTTTTTTTTTTACATTAGTAAAGCTAAATATCTGTAGATTCATATTGTAGCTTTATGTTTGGGATATTACAGGCAAGAACTCACTGAAACTAGTAGTATGAATTCTATCCCTAGTATTAATTCTAAGACCCTTGTGAGCGGCAACAAATCCAAACGATTAAATAAATTCTAGCACAAAGGTCATGTCTGAAACCATGTTTATGTTGTATAGTAGCAGAACTGCAACAGACTGTTAAACCACAGCTGAATCTAGATTTAAATATGTTACACAACAAACAACAACCTCTAGTTATCAATTGAGGATTCTACTGTTATTTACTATTGACCAGCATTATAGAACTGTTACCCATTATTGGAGTGTCTATTTACTGTTGCCCGCCTCGTCAGACAAAATTACAAAAGAACTCCTGCTGATAACTGGAACAGTAGCATGGAGAATAAGGCAGGTGGTGCAAGCTTTTGACACGACTAACCAAAACTAGAATCCGCCTTTTTCCCCCCCAACTCATTCTTCTCTGTTTTCCCATCGCATATCAGCTTGGAGAGACAATAATTTCAAATCAAAATTAAGAAAATATTTGAAAAGTGTAAAGAAAGTGCCTTAAGATTATTTAATTGTGGGAATAAAGTGTAAAAATGGGTAGGGTTAGGAATAGAAGTAGGGAGGGCTTTAGAAGTTAGGGACAAGTAGGAGACAGCATCCATTTAATTTTAATAATCAAATGCACTGAATATGTTATTACTGCATACTGTTTTATAATATGCTTATTTTATAAAATACTACAATACACTGAGGTGTAAATCTGCCACAATTCACACTAAGTATAAATAGCATCTAAAAACTGTTTGCACTTGGTGCAAATAGCACCTAACACTTACATTTACTCAAAATAAAATAGTGTGTGAAAGCTAATCAACCAAATCAGAGCCTGATTTATTGAAAACAAAGCTAAAATAATTAGTATTGTAACTAAGTTGAGAAACTAAATGTCAATGAACTGAATTATTTACTTAATAAAACTGGGGAGGTAAGATAACATTGTTATTAAAAGAGAGTTGTTTTTATCCACAATGAGTCTTTTAACAGCTTTCCATGTTTATGGATTAGTTTTTTTTGGATGCAGTCAGTTAATAAGTTGTCAGAAACAAACAAGCCATTTGCTGTCACTGACACCACAGGCTAAGAATACAATCATCTGATGCTAACAGCTTTTCGTCATCGATCAGATTTAATCATATGAATATGTATGTGTGAATTATAAATTCTTTGTACTCTAACATTGTGTCATATAACAAGCCCAGCTCCTCCTCCTCTTTTTCATTAGTTACATCTGCGATCAGTGAAGTGTGTTGGCCTTTAGATCCCACAATGCCTCAAATTTAGGCAGTGACCCCAAAACTGGACGAAACCCCAGACGGCAGGCCATTTGAGGGACTCAAAGTGTTGTCGACTATAAAGGGAGCAGAGTGAGAGGCCCACTTGTAAGAGAGCCCCCTCCCTCCCCTATCAAATCCAGCAGAGATGGAGAGGGTCTGCCACGAGCCTTCTGCACCCTTACAACTCTCACTCTCTGTTCACGTCTGCCACCCTCTTAACCCTAAAATCTCTTTCCCTTCATATTGATATCTGTCTCTCTCTTCTTCTGCATTTGGGCCCCCTTCATCCTTCATGTCACAGTCTTTATCCCTGGGGAGTATGTGTGGGGGGTCAGGGTTAGGCAGGTGCAGAGCCAGCAAGAGAGACTGAAAGCAAGAGAAAGAAGGGGTGGAGGGGGGACCGCTCTCCGTCTGTCACCCAGCTCTGTTTCACTAACTACCCCTCCCAATGCAGGATTCAGAGTGGACCAGACTAATAACTAACCAGGATACTGTATATGTATTTAAATAACAGATCCGGACTAATAGCAGACTGATATTTTGAGATTATCAGCATCAGGCAATATCCATGTCCACTTGGTCAATTAACAGAAGTATTTTATTTATGCACTTCGTCAGATCCAAATTCTACTGGCCATTGTGTCATAGCATTTTCTGTTTTATTATTATTATTAGTGAATTTTCAGTTAATGTTGTGTAAAATATATTTTCATTTCAGAAATTTTATGTTCCAGGGTTGTGAACCTTAGAAATCAATTGTATCCCTTTTAAATTCTGGTTCAATTCAATTCTTTACTTGAATTGAAATAAACAGAAAAAGAAATATGATACAGATACAGTGGGAAGAAAAAGTATGTGAACCACTTACAGAATCTGTGAAAATGTGAATAATTTTAATAAAATAAGAGAGATCATACAAAATGCATTATTTTTTATTTAGTACTGTCCTGAGTAACATTTTACATAAGATGTTTGCATTTAGTTCACAAAACAAAACAATAGCTGAATTTATTAAAATGGCCCCATTCAAAAGTATGTGAACCATTGGTTCTTAATACTGTGTGTGGTTACCTGATGATCCACGACTGTTTTTTTGTTTTGTGATGGTTGCTCATGAGTCCCTTGTTTGTTCTGAGCAGATAAACTGAGCTCTGTTCTTCAGAAAAATCCTCTGGGTCCTGCAGATTCTTCAGTTTTCAAGCATTTTTTGCATATTTGAACCCTTTACAGCAGTGACTGAATGATTTTGAGATCCGTGTTTTCACACTGAGGACAATTGAGGGACTCAAACACAACTATTAAAAAAGGTTCAAACATTCACTGATGCTCCAGAAGGAAACAATGCATTAAGAGCTGGGGGGTGAAAACTTTTGAATTCAAATATCAAGGTAAATTGTACTTAATTTGTCTTCTGGGAAACATGCAAGTATCTTCTGTTGCTTTAGAAGGGCAGTACTAAATGAAAAACAATGATATTTAAACAAAATAAGAAAAATTGTGACATCTTCATCCTGTTCAAAGGTTTTCACCCCCCCGGCTCTTAATGCACCGTGTTTCCTTCTGGAGCATCAGTGAATGTTTGAACCTTTTTTTAATAGTTGAGTTTGAGTCCCTCAATTGTCCTCAGTGTGAAAACACGGATCTCAAAATCATTCAGTCACTGCTGGAAATGGTTCAAATATGCAAAAATACTTGAAAACTGAAGAATCTGCAGGACCCAGAGGATTTTTCTGAAGAACAGAGCTCAGTTTAACTGCTCAGAACAAACAAGGGACTCATGAACAACCATCACAAAACAAAAAAACTGTAGTGGTTCATCCAGGTAACCACACACAGTATTGAGAATAAGTGGTTCACATACTTATGAATTGGGTAATTTTAATAAATCCAGCTATTGTTTTGTCTTGTGAACTAAATGCAAACATCTTTTATGTAAAATATCTTACTCAGGACAGTACTAAATAAAAAATAACATTCATTTTGTATGATTCCTCTTATTTTATTAAAATTATTCACATTTCCACAGATTCTGCAAGTGGTTCACATACTTTTTCTTGCCACCGTATGTGTTAGCATGACAGCCTTATTTGAAAGTTTAAAATATTTACATTATAGGCCTTACATGCAGATATAAGTTCCCAAATGATGCACTATGCACTCTACCATCTAGTACGTATATGAATTTTATATTTTAAAATATTTTGTCATCCAACATCAGAGTCTGATAGCCTCCTGGAGGTGCTATGCAAGGAAAGATACGACAGTTGAGTGTATGGAGTGTAACAAGTGCATCATCCAGATATCAGAACATGTCTAATAGTGCAAATCCAGTTCAAATTGCAACTCATAAATTGAAAGAGAACCAATTCTTAAATTGAATTTCATCCAATCCTGCTGTGCACCTTTAATTTGCTATCGCTGAATTGTATTACAGTATATGTATTGGTGCTACATTGGCTATTGAAAAAGCAATATTGGCCATCCATTACCTGAGATATCAGATTACCTGAGATTGATTTTATCAATTATTGTCTTATTAGTAAACAGGGCATGGCCTGCACATGTACAGAGTTACACCTCACCAAACTGAAACATACAGAAACTGTTAGCAAAAAGAGCAGAAATCCTACCTTGTCAAAAAGAGACTTCCATTGCTGAGAGAAGCATTTGTGTAAGACAGAGAAAGACGGAGAAGAAAGAAATGAACACAGAGATATAACTGAGAAAAAGATGACCCAACCTAAAATTAATCTCCGTTCTTTGCTGTTGTTCAACAACATAAATCATACATCTGCACATGGTCACTTACGTCCTCTGGAGCTACAGGAAGGACATCAGTGCTCTCCAGCACCTCAATCTCTTCTCCCTCTGCGTGAGCAGCGACGGCTGGGGATGAGTTCACCATAGCCCTTCTGCTCCTCTCAATCCACTCAAAAAACGATTATCTCCTCTCATAAAGTTCTGCCATGATGTCCTCCACATATATCCACATATATGGTTTTGACAACTCAGAACTTCATGCAGAGCTAAATTGGCATTATTCCAGCTCTGTCATACTAATATCCTATGGCAAGTGAGTTTATCCCAAACTAAGTGGATACGTGGAGTTCTTCTTCGCTTCCATATTTCATTTAGACACTATAAATCCGCAGCACGCAACACATAAGTTCGCGTTAGATTTTTAAACACGTCTGTCTTTCCCAGTAGCGTCTGGCTTCATCCTTAAACTGTCACCTGCAAGAGAAACAGCATTTCTTTCTAAAATCCCTTTATGGTAGCTTGTGTGTTGTATTAAATTATCACCATCCAGTGTCGTGCCTGGCGTGCTTTTTCTCAAACAGAATATTGACACCAAACAGAAAGCGATAAACGAAATGATCAGGTCAGCAACGGCTTGTCGTGTTTATCGTACCAACGTAAAACCACGCAAGACTAAAAACAACACAGTGTGAAATGGGTAAGTGTTAATTTGTGATGCGTCATTGTACCTTGCTGTTGTTTCGCATCCACAGCGCGTGCCAGCAGTGCCCGAGAGAAGCGACTCCTGCCAGCATCCACAGAGCGCTTTGCCAAAGTTCACTGTGACCGAGAGGAGCGCAGACAGCATGGGGAGGTAAGTGAGAGGCACCCGCCTCCTTTTAATGATCCTCGTCATGTGGGCGATTTTACAAGTGCTTGTCTCAAGTGATGGGAGATGAATATAGATGCGCGGTAATATCTTTCATCATGTTCGTTTGTCTTTTATGTTGTTGCGGTTTTGCACTTGGATTTGTTTACTGGATCAATAAATTACATCTATTTACAGCGACTAGGGTAATTTAAAACAAACGGACTAAAAGTCATGTGGTTCTGAATATAAGCAGACTCACACAGAAGTCACTTTCAAAGCTTTCTGTTGGTCAAAGTAGCGAATTCGCGTGACCATGCTTGAACCAAGAGTGCCACACGAGTCCTGAAAAGTGACGCCAAAACGTCTCTATCGCCCCCAGGTGGTTGGTCCCAGAATAGGTCATAAACCCCACCCTCTCCATATAATATAATGGGACTCGAGACAAACTAAACAATCAAATTATACTTCAATTCCCCCCCCCCCAGCTGAAATTGGCAGCCTCTCTGAGCGAAGTAGTCACTGAGGCACAAATAGAATGAGTTCTGAATGTGGGCGGGACCTTGATATCACGGCTCCGCTTCATGCTCACTAGGCTACTGCGCAGACGCAGGTCCCAAATTCACTACTGCGCCGTAGGTCCCATAATCAGGGCAAGATGTCAGCGCCATATTTGGACACTGACGGTGTGGCAAGAAGTCAAGTCCCCCCAGGAATCGCATCAGAGCCAATGGAAGGCAAGCCTACATCCTTTAGCCAAAAAAGTGTAACGGCTAATGCTAACTGGCGGTACGGGCGGTACACATTGGCGGTACGCAGGGAGGAGTTTTGAACGGCGACACTATCCATGGGTTTCAAAGACGTCACTTCCGCTACGCCCGCCGCCATATTTGTGTCCGAGATGGCAATTGAATTGACTGATAAAGGTACCTGTAAAGCATTTTTGTTGAAGTACAATGTCATTTTGACCATAATTATGTTCCAAATCTAACTCATATAAATATTAAAGTAGTATAGAAAAATACTATACAGGTAAAATCGAACTCCGAGCCTCCTGTACCTATTCTGTGACGTCAAACAACTTCCCTGTGCAAAGGATCATGGGGGCCCGAAGTGTCCATCAGTTGTTCCCTTCAAAATCCTTCATTCCGAAGGGCCCTTTGAAGTGGCCAGTTTTGAGCACTTCGGTTTGGAACGACCCTTCAATATGGCGGCCATGATTGTTTTCACTCCGAAGTGCCCTTCGGAGGGCGATATATCCCGTTTGGAACACACTGTTGGATTGCGTCTCCTTTAGGACCCTGAGTGATCCCATTGGTTCAAGAGACTTTTAAAGGGTAGTATTTTATAATTCCTGCAAAATAACGTTATGATTTATATAGTTTAAAATGCGTTATAATCAACATTAATATATTTAAAATTACATATAGGCTACTAGTATATAACTGAACTGAAGCTATAGGCTGTGAAATCAAGCATTTCTTATTCTTACTATTTTTTAGTTAGCTTTTGTACTAACATAGCATACATTTACCTGATTAGCCTGCTAGTTTAGCTTATGTTATATTAGGTTTGTGTTTTGCTTCCAATATCTGTTTACAGTTTGTTTTATTATGCAATACATAGGCATTCATTTTATATTTCAAGCATGTTGTTTGTGCACTTAATGTAATAAACATCATACAATGAAATAGGTTAATTAGTTAAGACAATTTCTCATGACAGCAGCTTCACTTTTCTACAATGGAACAGATTGAAGGTGCGTCGTCCATCTTTCTTTACAGTCTATGACTTGAACCCATTGAGACTTCTCGATCGTAAAACTGTCACCACACCTTTATACAAAAATTAAAGAAAGGTTTTGCAGTCAAAATTGAGTCATTTTAATAGAAATCCGCGCAAATGGAAATTTTGAAACTACTGATTTCATATTGGGTTGACCAAAAGGTTTGAAAGTGGTTTGAAAAGTGGTTTGAAAAGTGGTTTTGGTTTGAAAGTGACTTGATACATTGATACACTATTGAAAATTGACCTTTTTTGTGACCACAATGTGACCACGCCTTAAGTTAAATAACTTACATTTTAGACAATATTTCAAGTCGCTTAGCCTGTGTCTGAATATGCCTGCTTCCCAAATGTAGTAGGCAGAAAAACACTATGTGAGATAAGTAGGCCTATATATCTCTAAATTCACAGTAGGGCTTCTTATAAAACGGTAGGCGAAAAGTAGCCAAATGACCTACTACTTCCGGAGAGATTCTGAAGTGTGCATCTGAGGAGCACTTTACTATCCCATGAGGACACAGGAGAGGAGGAGTTATGAATGATAGTGAAGCACACAGCTCTCACTGGTAGGTCATGTGACAGTGACAGCATGGGGATATAGTACATCTGAATTTCATTCATACTACCCATTTTCATACTATATAGAACATGCTTTTTTTAACGGTTGCATAGTAATTTTTTGAAACCAAATGTAGGATCTACTAGACAGTATGCAATTTCTGATGTAGCTTTAGTCTATTTTTCTTCCACAATGAAAATAGTTCTATCTAAAGCCAGAGCAGGATCAGGCTTTGGACAGGTGTTTTTTTTTTTTTAAGTTTTACCACACTTACCATCATTGTGTTGTTCTTACTATCTACAGGGCTGTGGTTACCTGTGGCCTTCTACCCGTCAGCTAAAAACATATCGAGGAGGATTATATAATTTTCTCTAATTAACCACTTTTAAAATGCATATGGAAAACACTTCCTCGTCCAACACATTTTTTTAAATCAGTGTAGTGTGAGTAAATTTAGCATGCTTGTTCCCCACAGTATCACTTGGCACTGGTCCTGAGAATGTATTTCCATGGTAACATATAGACCTTAGTTATTTATAGCATAAAACACCTACACAAGCGTTTTTAGACTTGGGAGTTTCTCTATGCAATTGCCAAGCATATTCCAAAAAGAAAAAAGAAAAAAGTTATAGCTGAGACAAGAGAGGTTTGGGATTATTTTCACATTTATTCTGTGAAATGATGCACCTTTACATTATTAGACCTACATAACATAATTATTCACACTAATGTACTGTATGTGAATGTGATTTATGTCTGTAGCTGAAATGAAGTACAAAGATTATTGACAAACACCTGAATGTTTATGCTATAAAGATAATATAAAGAATGAGTATCATTTAGGAATTGAGAATGTTGCAGTTTTGCAAGTGGATTTTTTGCCCAGTCTCGCCTATTACAAGACAACTGGTCAACAGTTTGTGGTGGTCATTGTCTGATTCTGCTTTTCATGACAGGTCATATACAGGTGCATCTCAATAAATTAGAATATCATGAAAAAGTTTTTTTTTTCTGTAATTTAATTCAAAAACTAAAACTTAAATATATTATAGATTTATTAGACATAAAGTAAAATATTTCCAGACTTTTTTTGTTTTCATTTTGATGATTACAGCTTGCTGCTCATCAAAATAAAAAAATCAGTATCTCAAATTATTAGAATATTTAATTTCAAGTTCTATTAAATGACCATTCTCAGGGTATAAATACTGGGTTTAGGTCAGTAATCCCAACAGCAGTCATGGGGAAGTCTGCTGACTTGACAGTTGTCCAGAAGACGATCATCAAGACCCTCTACAATGAGGGTAAGCCACAGAGGGTCATTGCTGAAAGAGCATTTCGCAGAGTGCTGTGCCAAAGCATATTCATGGAAAGTTGACTGGAAGGAAAAAAGTGTGGTAGGAAAAGGTGTACAAGTGAAAGGAATGACCGCAGGCTTGAGAAGATTGTCAGGCGAAGCCGATTTAAAAACTTAGGAGAGCTTCAAAAGGAGTGGACTGAAACTGGAGTCAGTGCATCAAGAGCCACCGCACACAGACGTCTTCAGGAAATGGGCTACAACTGTCACATTCCACATACCAAGCCACTTCTGAACCAAAAACAACGTCAGAAGCGTTTTACCTGGGCTAAGGAGAAAAAGAACTGGACTGTTGCTCAGTGGTCCAAAGTCCTCTTTTCAGATGAAAGTAAATTTTGCATTTCGAGTCTGGAGGTAGAGTGGAGAGGCACAGAAACCATGTTGCTTGAATTCCAGTGTGAAGTTTCCACAGTCAGTGATGATTTGGGCTGCCATGTCATCTGCTGGTGTTGGTCCACTGTGTTTTCGGAAGTCCACAGTCAACGCAGCCATGCTTCCTTCTGCTGACAAGCTTTATGGAGATGCTGATTTCATTTTCCAGCAGGACTTGGCATCAAAGCAAAGTCCTATCAAAGCAACCTGGGCTTCCATTACACCTGAGCAGTGGCACAGGCTGATTGCCTCCATGCCATGCCGCATTGATGCAGTAATTCATGCAAAAGGTGGCCCAACCAAGTATTGAGTGCATAGAAATGAACATACTTTTCAGAAGCCTGACATTTCTTTTTAAAATATCAATTTTTTATTGATCTTATGAAGTATTATAATTTATTGAGATAGTGAATTGGTGGGTTTTTGTGAAATGTGAGCCAAAATCATCATAATTAAAAGAACTAAAGACTTAAAGTACTTCAGTCTGTGTGCACTGGATTTATTTAATACACAAGTTCCACAATTTGAGTTGAATTACTGAAATAAATGAACTTTTCCACGACATTCTAATTTATTGAGATGCACCTGTATTTTCAATAAGAGACAGATCTGGACTGCAGGCAGGTCAGTCAAGCACATCCTTTCTATGGTGTGGAGCAGGGGTTCCCAAACACATTCCTGGAGCCTCCCAAACACTGCATGTTTTCCATGTCTTCTTAATCAAACACACCTGATTCAGATCATCAGCTCATTAGTCGAGACTCCAAGACCTGAAATGGGTGTGTCACACAAAGGAGACATGCAAAATGTGCAGTGCTGGGGAGGCTTCACACTGTTAATTATTTCCCTGTTAAATAACAGGAAATTACTGGCAGCAGGGTTACCATTATTTTCCTGTTATTTTAACAGTTAATTCCTGTAATGTTTTTTTACAGTGCACTCCCCGTAATGTTTTTCAACAGGAATTTACTGTGAATCACAGAAAAAACAGGANACTTTTATACATATGCAAGTCACCCATACCGTTTGCACTGATGCACCTCCATACCATGATAGATGTTTGCTTTTGTACCTGACGCTGATGAAAGTCTAGATGGTCCCTTTCGTCTTTGGGACTGAGAAGGCAATGTCAGTTTTTCCCAAAAACAAGCTGAAACATGGACTCATCTGACCATAGCACAAATTTCCACTGAATTTTGGAAGATCTGAGATGAGCTTGGGCCCAAAGAACTCGGCGGCATCTCTGCATTGAACAGATAAATAGCTTTCTCTTTGCGTAACAGATTCAAGTTGCATTTCTTGATGCAGTGGCAGACTGTTAAGTGACAACAGTTTTCCAAAGTGCACCCAACCCCATGTGGCTATATTTAACACAGCAGCATGATGGTTTCTCATGCAGTATCATTTGAGGGCTTGAAGGTCACGCACATTCAACAGAAGTTTCCTGCCTTGCCTTAGACAGCCTGAGATTTCTCTGGATTCCCTTAAACTTTTCATAATGTTTTGTATGGTAGATGGTGAAAGACCTAAATACTTCGCAATCTTGTATTGAGAAATGGGATTTTTGAATTGTTTGACAATTCTCTCATGAAATTTGGCACAAAGTGATGAGCCATGACCCATATTTGCTTGCAAAGACAGATGCCCCTTTTACACCCAAACACAATACCCTCACCTATTACCAATTCACCTGCTCACGGTGGAGTGTTTCAAAACAGTTTAACTTAGATATTCTGTAATCTTTTCACTTTTATTTTGCCTCTGTCCCAACTTTTTTGGAGTGTATCCACACTCCTGGGACCCTCTCAGATGCCCAGGGAAATTTTTCATGTAAAGATTGTACTGCTTGCCTTCATTATATAAAAATGTAAATCTTTTACACACCCAATTTTTGGAAAAAATACACATGTGATATACATAATTATTGCACACTAGAATTATAGAACACGAGTGCCATTAGGAGACAAGATTACACTTCTCCAGTTTTTCGCCATTTTGAGTCCGTAAAACATTCTTTTTCTGACTTCAAGTTCCTGGGCATTGAGAGGGTTCTGCCACATAGGAGAGGGGGTAACTGTGACAAAAACTATTACAAAGAGAGGCTTTTTGGATTTTTGAGCTGAAATGGTTAACCCCTTACTGTATTGAATGAAAAGATGGATCTTGCAATCACCTACCACCTATTGATTAAGCTCAGCAGGAAACAATTTGTAATTGTGCCTATAAAAGTGTGTTGTTGCTGTTTGTCCCATGAGCACTGAAGAAAGCATGGGCTGAAACGTCTGCCCTGTGGTCTGTTTTTAAGACACTTTTCATATTGTTGCACTTTTCCACTTTGCATATGTTAAATTAAAGATATATTTTTGATAGACCCTTGTTTTGGTCTAACTGTATGTTTTTCAGTGTGCGGACAATTTTGGCTATTTGGAGTGTGTTGCAGCCATCAAAATAAAAATTGTTTTGTACATTTGTTAGTTAAATAAAGGTTCAGATTCTTGATTTTATTGCATTTTACAAAATGCCCCAACTTTTCTGGAAATGGGGTTGTAAATACTTGATTCTGCCTTTATTAAGGTCTGTGGTGAGGAGGGAGTATAGAAATGAATGTAGCTCAATACTGCCTTCTTGTGTATGATTTGTATAAGTGCAACAGATGAACCAGAAAACAACTCAATGAAAACAAATGCTTTATTTAAAGCAATTTACACAGATATATTTTAAATTGTTATTAAGAGAGATTGTAGAAAAAGACAATACTAGAGTATAATATTTAATCTGTATTCCTGTCCCTTGGCAGTAGGTTCAAGTAGAGTTAACTTGATACTAATTTTGTAAATGTTAAGCTTAAGGCAATGCAAAACTGAACCACAATGATCAAACGCTGAAGCACAAATATTTTTCGAATGTGCCATTCAGCTACATAATTTAAAAATACCCTCAGTAATATTTATTTATTTACGCTGCAAAAAATGCTGTTCTTACTTTTAGAATTTTTGTCTTGTTTCCAGTCCAAATATCTAAATTTTTGGATCAAGAAGCATTTTCTTGACAAGTAAAAATTATTTTCTTGTTTTTAGGAAAAATAAGTCAAAATTAAGTGAGTTTTTCCTTAAAACAAGCAAAATAATCTGCCAGTGGGGTAAGTAAAATAATCAAATAATAATCAATATTAATGTATCTTATTTTTGGTTTGATAAAAGATTATTTTGCTCACCCCACTGGCTGAAAAACTCACTTAATTTTGACTTATTTTTTCTGAAAATAAGAAAATAATTTTTACTTGTCAAGAAAATGCTTCTTGATTTAAGAACGTTAAGATATTTTGACTAGAAACAAGACAAAAACTCTAAGTAAGAACAGCATTTTTATTTTATTTTTTTACACAAAAACATGACTAGTATTTTTTGAAAAAGTCTTAAACTGCTAGCTTACGCTTCCTTTTCCCACAGAATGGATTAATCATGTCTGACTGCTAACAAAGCTCCATTCAAGGCAAGTAGGCAGTTATTTTTTGGTAATTCAAGTACAGCTAGCATCTAATTTAAATAACAACATATCAAAACCTGCTTGCCAGTCTCACATTTCAAACCTGCAATAAAACCGGACATGCCGCTAGATGTCAGCCAGCTTATTAACCTCTTACAGAGGACACAGAGTTACAAGAAAAATCAACTCAAATGTTGACTAAATGGAGTGTACATGAAATATTAGCCTACAGCATAAATAAAACACAAACACAGTTCAAGAGAAAAAATGCTGTTTATTAATATAGGTTGAAATAATCTCCATACCACATGGAAAGACTTTTTCGGTGCAAGTCCTCAACGATCACATTCTATTAAGGGTAAGGAAAAAACATTTAAAAGCCAGCAACATTGTTAAATCTCAGTACAGTCATGTTCTTAATATTTGAACAATAAAGAGAAACAATTAAATTCCCTTTCACAAGACCCCGTACAACCCATCATTCCATTTGAACACTAGAATGTCAGTCACGGATTGGCATAAACCCACAGTGCTTGGTTGATGATGCTCCTTGGTTGAGAGAGACAGAGCGTGGTAATGACACTTTAAAATCTGCTAATTCAAATCAGAACTCGTACAACAAAGAAACAAGTAACAAGTGTATGAACACCCCCCCAACCCGCCCCACCAAAAAGTTCCTTGTGAGAATAGCATGACCGGACATATTGTCCCCTCAAACTTGTGCATAGATTCCTAATCCTTTCACAATAGTTTAATTCCTCATCATAGTCTTAAACCTAGATGGAGTATTTTCAACCCACACTCAAAAACTAGTAAGAAAATCTGGTAGGAGTTCAAGTTCTATTTGTTGATCTACAATTCTCAGGCCTTTGCATACAAGCCTCTATTGAATTTCCAAAACAAGAAAAGACAAGAAGATGGAATACCAAGCATCTTTTACTGGACCTCGTTGAGAAACATCAAGCAAGGTAAAATAAAACAGTGGTAGGTCCTTCCACAACCTAACCAATAAACAAAACTGTATTTGTACGTAAAGCGATAGATATAAACAAACAAACATATTTCAAATGGAAAGTACTCCACAAACATAACGCATAGGTTCATTACAAATCTAATATTTGGTAAATGTGTGTCTGCTACGGATTAAAATTCAAAGACATAAAAAAAAAAAAAAATCCATAACCTTCAGTGCTTAGAGCTGGATTTCTATCGACATCTTTTGTCCTCTTTCATTAAACGATTTGTTAAATTCTCATGATAATCAAACATCATAGTGAAACTGGAACTCTGGACCCCTAATCTTCCTGAGAAAATATCCAAGTCCATTGTCAGTGTGCAAGACAGTGACAGAATTATGTTGCTTTTACAGAAATGAAAATTTAAAGACATTTTGGCATAAGTTCAACCAACAAGAACAATAATGTAATACATAAGCAAAATTCAGCGCAACACTGAAACAATCCCAGAGTTCAGCAAGTAGCATACGTCTTCATTTAAAAAGTTTATTTATTTTTTTTTTTGATGGAAGATGTAATTGTAGGTTTTTTTTCTTGCATTCTTGTAGTAAATTCCTTTACTTTTTTTGTTTTGTTTTTGCAAATTCGGAAAATTCCATCATTTGTAAACGGCAGGTAATTCTGAAAAGAAAAGAATTTCACAGAATGGAAGAGATAGGCACCTTTTGAAATGAGTCAGAATGTCACTAACTTGCATCTGTTTATCTTTACTGTTCATGAATGTTACTGCTTCTCTACTAACTTTCTCACTATGGCCAACGTTTAGTTTTTATCTTCTATTTTTTTTCTGTTACTATTTTTCTTTTTTTTTTTGATAATGCAATTGAAACAATGCAAAACTCTTTAAAATGATAACTCTTGTGGGAATTATTCCACAATAAAAGCCAATATGAGGATACGATTTTTACAGGTTTTTAATATTTTAAGATGAAAATAAACCCATAAAGTCCTTGAGTAAACATTAACACATGAATTGTCATCATCTCCCCTGCGTTTTTTTCTTTTTTTGAGCAAGGGAAAAAAGACACTCAGTGCAACGCTAGATAGTAACCATGTTGGAAATTTTTTTAAAACACGCACACACAAATAACGGAGACAGTTCAACATACTAAATGGATCATAATTGCAGGCAGTCGCCACATGACGAGAAGCAGTGATTAAAGAGTGCACATACAGAACCATTCAAACACACTCATTCATACTAAAATCAAAGTTTTTCAACATACCTTTTTTTTTTGTCTTCCTCGTGAAGAATGTTAAACCTTGTGAGGATGTTATCAAATACCTTAAACGTGTCACACCCAAACAAAAAATTTAAGAAAAAATAAATTCACATTTTACAATTGGCGTGCTTTAATTCAAGTATCCGTGAATATATTTCTTTTGATATGTTTATGATTTTTCATTCTTTGCCTAGAGACATAAACATGGTTTAGAATTATGGGTTTCAACATAGTGATTGAAGGTATACACAAATACTGCATGTACGTCCTGTGTCATTTAATTTAAACCAATATGCAACTTCAGTAAGACTGTTTGGTTTAGATCTTTCATTGATTACTCTTTTTTTTTTTCTTTTAGGCAAATTCTCTCAGATGACACACCGTAAGGATCAAGGTCTATTGCTTATTTCAAATTGTATTTTACCCAGTAGTTTCAAAAGGGAAGGATTCAGAGATCTGATAGCATTTCTCTTCATAATGAACATGATAATATTGAGGATAATGGTAAGCTGTAGTCATAGTCTACCAATGCTGGTGTCACCAGAGACTTCCTGTGATCTTTGACTGTTTGGAATTACAGCCACATTGTGGTTCACTGTCAGTCAGCTGCGACTGAGTTTGGAACAAGGCAGTTACACACAGGCAACAGTGATCACCCCCCACCCCCCAAACCTCCCAGAATCCCAGAAATAGAAAAAAATAAGTCAATGAACAACTTTAGCATCTTAAGACATCTGTTGAAATGTCTTTTTCCAAAAGGAAAGAAAAATAAAATAAAATAAAAGAAGGTTTATACAGCATAAAGGCCCGAAATGAACTGAGACGGAGATGGAAATGTACAGTTCAGGGCACAATTTTACACAAACAGTTAATACAGCATACATAAAAGGCACTCCAGCTTGCTGTCAACCTTCAGAACATGACCAGCAAACAGGAGATAATATCAGCAAGAAGTGCATTTTTAAATGTTATAGATCTTTTTTCCTTCATTGTTTACATGTTTTTGTCAAACTTTTTTTTTTTCCTTTAAAAAAAAAAAAAGATACTAAAATGCTATTTCATTTTTGGTATTCAAAAAAGTACCAGGGATTACCCATTATCTGTACGCCATTGGCACACCATAATCCCCAATGCTGTTAAAGTTCTTGCTTGTTATAAAGGATTCTTCAAATGACAGCAACAAGATTATCACAAATAATCAGCATGAGGTGACAAATATATCTGACGAATATCCTCAACCCCTTTTAAACCCAATCCCACCTCAAACACACAAGAATCATCAAAGTGCCTCTGAACAGAAGTGCTCTACAACAAAACAACATTGGAATTTAAAATGTGAAGTCAGAGATGCCACAGTGTACTGTACATATAGTTATGTATACATTGGCACATGAGACCATGAGGGGAATTCAACACAACCAGCAGCAGAGAGGTAAAATACACAGGTCCCATTTACTGTATAAATGAACTGATGGCTCTGCAGCAGTCCCTGTTCAGAAGGATTGAGAAGACCCAAACTAGCCAGCCTCCTAATTTTATTGCCCCACTGATAAATATCCGCTTGCGTTTCTTTAATGTACAAGCTTCTTACACATCATTTAGTGTGTAAAACTGCTTATAGACGATAAATCTTCAAAACTATCAACTTTCATTACACATAAATTTAGTTCATCTTGTCATGCCCTGAGATTGTACTGAAATTAGATTGATCAAATTCAGCAGAATTAACACACAGACCTCCCAAAATGAAATTGGCTTAGCGTCAGACAACATCCTAAATTTACAAGGATTACAATGGCCTCTTGAGTATGTAAGAAAGTATTATGGGAGGACTGTGAGATATTTCCAACTTCCTTTCAAAGCCACAGATTGGCACAGGACGGACATTACGTGCCCATCTTCTCTAACTTTGCATAGTGACAGCATGCTGTGTGCTGTAGTTATAGAGCCAGTGGCAGAAAGAGTCTGTCCATTGAAACACTGCTCGGACAGGGCTTTTCAAGTACGGGTGGCTTGTCTCGATAACAGGGTTGGCTTCACGGAGGCCACACAAGAGAGAGAGGATGTTAGCAGCTGAGTTAGAGGTGGGACACCCAGGGTGAGGTCATGCGCACACGCACACGCACACACACACACACACACACCACTAAAAGAGCCCCTATTCTAAATGACCTAAGAACATTGTTAACAACAACACCAAAAAAAAAAAAAAAAAGACATTTTACATGAAATAAACAAAAATGGCCCACATCATCGATCTTCGTTTGCATCCGTTACACAGGACAGGTATACAGAGGCACCTTTTTTTAAAGTGTATCTGCATATGAGCACTGCAGGCAGTTAAAGACCACTGCATGAAGACCAACACAATGTGAAAAAAACATCACACAACACTGGCAATTGCATTCAGTCTCAAATTCCATTGGGGGGGGTTGTTGTGGAATCATGCAAGACCAGGGAGTGGGGAAGGATGCATGAGAGGAGTGATGTCATCCAGAGAAGGAACGGTAGGACATTCGAAGATCTGTACCTAAGTTACTACTACAAGGACGCCAATGATGAATGATGCCGCCAACATCCATATCATGACATCATTACTGTCCTTTCCAGCATTCCCTTGTACTAGGTGCACAGAGAGAGTTGCAATGGAGAATCGAACATCCTCCGATCAGTTTTCACATCGAGGCACTACACAGCCTGCTTTTATATCCAATCCAATCGAGGTGCCTCCTCCAGACAGGGCAAAGACTTTTGACTATTTCAGAGTAACAATGACATTCATTTTGATAGAGAGTAGAAAGAAAAGTACAGACACAAAAAACATACATTGCAAGTTTCGTTTGATTGTAGAGTTTGTTCTTCCCTTCATTCTGAAATGTTTTTTTTTTTTCTGAACTTAAGCTTCTGGACCAGAGATGGACGACAAACAAACAAGCTTTTTTGAATACCATTAAGGTACAAAAAAAAAAAGCCAAAAGTTGCCATAAGAAGTTTTTTTTTTTTTTTTTACTATACGCTCCGTTATCTGATTTATTGGCTTCACAGAGGGAGCATCACTCTTGTAATAAGTGCTATGATAATACCCCTTTAAGAAGAGACTTAGAAAATGTAGATGTCTATTATGTTTGTACCAAATGCAAGGATCTCTTATTCTGTACTGCATTAAGAGAAACGCATTGTATTTGGTATTGTGCCTGACTCCCGTGCCATGTGTCTCCGCTCTGGATTCCGTTTCTGTTTGGTGAAGAAGTGGCCGGGAGACTGTGCGATCCCACACATGCAGTTTTAAACCACATGTAGCGACGTCAAACACAATTAACAGTTCCTCCTTTCCACACAAATCCCGAACAGCCAGCAAGCCAGACAAACAGACAGAGGCAAGGTGGGAAATTAGTCCAAAGGTTAAATTCTTCAAAAGTCTTCAAAAAAAAAAGAAGAAGAAAAAAAGCAGTCTTAAGTTTCAGTAAGCTTCAGTGTGGACGGAAGAAAGGGTCTCTGGCTTCTATTGCACAATGCATCAGAATGAGTTTCTTCTCTCTGTTGTATCTCGATAAAAATGACGACCAGATACACCACACAGTAACTGAATTACATCTGATTGATTCAGCACTGATGTCCATTAGGTATATTTAAAAAGCCTCCACTGTTTTTAACAGTGGTTATGTACTCACACACAGATGCTTGGTCAAGTTCCAGCAGACACTCTGACATTCATTCATCTACATCAAAGCTTAACATTCAGCTTATTTTTTTTAACCAGACACATAAAAAAAAAAAACTGGCGTGAGTAAATAGAAATCATAGAGCAGTGCAGCTCCCTTTTTGTAAAACTAAAAGAATGAAAGAAAAAAGATCATTGGTGATTAGTCATGATGACAGGCCACTGCTAGGAGTGTTCTTCTCATTTGCTCTGGCCTATACGCTGGCTCAGAAACAGAACTGTGCAAGTTACAAAGAATTTTTTGTTGGTTTTATAAAATAAAGGTTTTTAAGGAGGACCTGGAGAGAGAGCACTTACGGCTAATATAATAAGTTCTGAAGAAAAGATGAAAAGTTTAAAACCAAAAAAGTACCAAGATCATTCCGATCATCAGAACAGTGTCGTTATAGGGAAGGGTGTCATGAGGTCTCACTGTGCCTGGGTCACTTTCAGATGGCTGCCTCGTTGATGGCTTCTCCTGAACAACACTTTTGAGCAAAAACAACCTTTGGAAATAAAAAAAGCATCAAAAGGCTTCTGCTTCTATTGATTCTTGATTCTTGCTTCTCGAGGTCTTTGCACACTAAGAACAAGATGCACGAATACAACAAACAGTCTGACGTATAAACCAGAGGACAAATAAACAGTAGTTGGAGGTTTGCAGCTTCATCTCACACTAAACCTCCATTACAGCTCCACAAAAAGTGATTATCGCCACATTGATTTGCTTGGGTTTTGATCCATAAGGTCTTTTGATTTTGTCGGTTTATGATGTCCGATACATCCTACATGCTCTCTCCACTCAGCAGGTCTCCGGGAAGCAAGGTGTTAATTGGGATGGGGCTGCCGATTACCCTGGCATCGTCTCCGTTTGGGGGAGCCCATAAACTGGAGTACTGCGGCACGCCGCCCCACAGCAGGTCGCCTCCGTTTCCACTGCTGCTGTTCCCGGTGCTGCAGACTATCTTGGTACCCCCTCCACCCCCGCTCCAGAGGCCTGTGGGGTGGCTGGCTGCAGGGTTGCCCAGCCGGGGTTGATTGGAGCCTGGTGCTGGGCTGGACTGCCAGCTGGTGGTGGGGGTAAGGGACTGGCCCTGTGCAAAGAAGCGGTTCACATCGTCCTCACCGGCAAACTCTGCCAGGATGGTAGTGTTACCCAGCACACACCTTGAGTGGCAGATAAATAGTTGGAATGGATTCAAGTATTAAATAGTTTTCTGGATAACACAAAAAATCAGTTTGAAGAGAGAAAGACAATGTCATACTCATTTATCTAGAGCAGGGATGGGCAAACTCTGTCCTGGAGGGCCACTGCCCTGCAGAGTTTAGCTCCAACCCTAATCAAAAACATACCTGAACCAACTAAATCAATGCCTTCAGGATTACTAGAATGCTACAGGCAGGTGAGTTTTATCAGGGTTGGAGCTAAACTCTGCAGGGCAGTGGCCCTCCAGGACCGAGTTCGCCCATCCCTGATCTGGAGGGTAGATGTAGAGAAAATGTGGGGTTCGAATTTAGGAAAAAAGGAAGATATGTACGACTAACACTATTAATCCTAAATGAAAGCTGTTCTGGAACATTCTATGGAAGTACTCAGAGAAGTATGAAGTAGTAGAGCTTGTAGTCTTACATGTGCAGGGATTTCTGAGCTTTGGCGGCCTCCTCCTTGGAGCTGTAACGTACGACAGCATTGCCCTGCGTCAGGTTCAGATGGAAGGTAATGAGAGGGCCATGCTGCATGCACAGAGTCCGTAGGGTGGAGCCGTCAATCTGATGCACACACAAAGATATGTTATTACATTTGGTATTATTCATATGCAAGTGCAAATTAAGTGGCCGTTCAAAAAAAAAAAAAGTGCAGAGCAGACTGCAAGGGTTTTGAAATGTGCTTTTATGAGACATTTCTTTGCAAAAACAAGCACAAAGGCTGGAATACACTACACAGCCTTTAAAATATGATCAGATCATACACTAAGCAACTGAGGATTATACACTACCACAACAAACCGAACACAAAAAACTCACGCAGAATCCTGCAAGGCGCAGGACGCGAATGACAAATAAAAACAATATGTATTCTAAAATCAGCTCAAAATATGTTTGATATCCTCAGCTGGATGGATTCATAGTCAGAAGCTGTGTTCATAGTCTGTGTCTATCATACACTATGCGATTTTCTGTTAAATTTGTCAACTCTGACTTCCCAATATCAGCAGACTGGCTCTGACTTTTGGTAACTAGTTGAAACTGCAAATCAGGGCAAAAATCCTGACAAAACTCATCTAGTGTCTCATGTAGAACCGGAAAATCTAAATAAATAAACAATAATAATAATTGCCTTGACTACAGCTAAGCAACTTTTTTACATACTGTCGACAAATGACAACTCAAGATATGCCTGCCCACAGCTACTTCTAATTGGCCCAGTGTTTCGAAACTCAAATTGATGAGGTGCTCTGCATGTCAAAACATCTGTTAACTTAACATGTTAGCTTAAAATGCGGTACTCATGTGAGAGATGCTGAAAAAACATTGAAAAACAGACATATTGCAGTGGTCAAAAATGTCTGTCTAGTGCATCTTTACATAGAAGAAGTATTAAAAACTAGTGCAGTGCAAACATGAAAGTTAAAATAAACAAAATAGTATAATGGGAGTGATTTTTTTAAAATGTTAATGCTGAAAAACAAACAACACTTTTGTCACATAAAAAGTGACACACAGTTCTGAAATTTCATGTAATATGATAAAAACTAGTATGATGTACTGTAAAAACTAATATGATATCTGAATTAATCTAGTTTTTTACAGTATTAAAAAAGTGTTTGCTCTATGCACCTGAGGAGTGAGGTTTCTCAGCACCAGCCAGCTGCTTCCTCTGTTGGGACTGTCAGTGCTCCAAGTTCCCCCTTCTGTAACAAAAAGAAAAGATTAGCCTGGAAAAACATGTTGCAGCTGAGCATATTTTCCCTTAAATTCTTGACTTCTGACCATTTGCAACTCTAAACACACAACATTCATACAGACAGAGAGGGGGGTGACTGTTCGGCCACACTACAGAAGCAAGTAGTACCTTGTAAGTAACTGATTTTACTGTTTGTCTCGCAATGGTGGACTGGGGATTTACCAGATGAGTAAGAGCTGGTCCAGCCCTGGCTGAGGCCAAGGGAGTTTCCTCCCCAGGTAGAAGAGGGCTTGGTGTTGGTCAGGCCTGGAGGGGGGCGAGAGGGAGCACTGGAGTTACGTGTCCCTGGGGAAACCTTCCATAACTCATGAGATAAAGACGCCTGTGTGTGGGAGATGGGTCCAGAGGACCAGGTAGACTTCATCTCCAAGAGTTTACCTGAAAAGACAGAGGAGGGGAAGAAAGAGAGAGGCAAATGAATAACAGAAGCAGGTATAGTCACCATTCATCACTGCCTTTAAGTCTTTCCCCACCAGCGTTTTTTTTTTTATTTAAAGTTGCCAGTCAGAGCCAGCATTTTCCCAAAATGTAATGGCCCCCAGAATTTTGTTGTATGAATATCTGAACATGTAATATATCAAAAGAAAGAACAGAGCCTCTGCTTTAAAAAAAAAAGTTATTCTAGCTTCATGCATTAAAAACAACAACAACAACAACAAAAAATGCTGAGAAAAAATGAAGTATTCATCAGACAACATCCAGGTCAGATTCAGAACTATTATTAAAACATAGATAGAGTAGATTAAGTCCATCAACCCCAAAGCTTACACACTCTTCCTGGGTCGACATTTCATTCAGTAGCATTAGGCAGTTTTGATTTATATGCTGTTTAATGTTTGATGATCATGTTATTTTTCATGTGCATACGTAATGCTTATATTGCTTGTTTCTGCTGCTTCTTCGCCATGGTTTTGATCTGGAGATTCTGTACTCTTTCAGTAGATGTTTAATATCGCCCCTTACCTTATAACAATGAAAACATGGACTGCCAGAAAATTCCATCAATGGCAGAGAAGCATTATGTCAAAAATAATTGAATGTTCTGTCAATGGCGAGGAAAGAGTTAGGCCCAGATATACTTAAAGCGAACTTGAAGAATGAACTGGTGTGATGTTATTTCGAACAAAATCAGGCTAAAATGAAGCTCATATCAGGAATTCGAAACGGAAAAGTTAATAGGTACAGTAGGTGTTTCACAGTTAATTTCTTCTGTTTAGTTTGTTCAGACTGTCAGATGCGAGTAAAAAAATGAACATGCTGGAGATCTGCCAAGTTGCAGATACCCAGTTGAACTTGTGCAAACATATTCATATCGCTATGATCAGATGCTTTAACTGCAGTTTACTCACCGCTGTCCTTTTTGTTGTGTTTATTTTGTAATTGTGAGAAAAGCGAACAGCACATATTTACATATTCATTTGTTCTAACAGTATATTGCTGTAAAGAAATTTCGAACTTTTTACCTGCTTAACGAAGAATGAAAAAGAAAAAGTAAAACAATACTTTAAATAAGTTTAATGTCTCTGACCATTATCAACATTTAAAATAGTAAAAGTATAACAGAACAAGGGAGAATGTGGGTTTTAGGAGAACACACTTTGTGAGGGACCTCTCCAGGTGTAAGGACGGGGGTCAAATAAAGGTAAGCAGGTCTAGGGTGTGGGACATGGGCCGATAGGGTTTAGGGCTGTACCTGGGTTGTCAGCATCCCTCTCGTTCTGAGAGGACGGACCAAATGAATTATATGCACTGACCGACCACTCACTCGAGGAAGACCCACTCTGAGATGGGGACGAGGCTATTATGGCCGTTTGTCCCAAGTGGACAGCAAAAGGGGGCAGAAACAGTGAAGTACATTTACTATGTAATGCTCCTTATTATAGTGAGTATAACTTTAATTAAAAAGCAAAAAGGTTCAACATTCATTTACCAGTAAACATTTTAATAAAGTCTGAAGTAACAATCTCTGTTGGTCTGTTATAACTTATGTCATATGCTATCAATCGTCCCTCACCTCCAGTCCTGTCACGTAACAGATAGCGATTCACATCTTGTATGTTGGTGTTGATGGTGGGGCCATTTGGAACACTTCCTGGGGTCATGTTGGGGTCATTCTCAGGGTCAATGTTCTGCAGACCTTTCCATGGCACCCCAGGGCAGAATTCTAAGAGAAAGCAAGAACAAAATGGTTTTCACTGTATGAAGATTTTTTTTTTTAAAGGCACCGAAATACAGTCTGGCTGCATATTGATGATAATTACAATATTCTATAACAATTTACTCAAGATTCAATGCCAATAATCTCTTTGATCAATAGCGATAATATTGTTTTTAAATTATAATATGCCACTGAAGCTCACCTGGAGGCCAGTTGATATTGGAGCCACTAGAGATTTTCTCATTAGGACTTTTCCCCTGTGTCCAGCTCTCCGGAGGCACCAAGGTGCTGGTGGGGGACTCAGAGCTTGACATCAGATTGTATGGGCTAAAGGAATCTTCCATGGCGCTCTTTCCGACAGGCACATGTGACTGAGCAGCAGAGATTGCACCTACACCAAAAAAAACATTCTCTTTAATCACAGGAAGTTCTACCCACAAACCTCATATAATAAAATATTTAGAGACTAAGCAACCCAAACTCAGATATATACTTTGATGCCCAATATTTGAACTGTAAATACAATATTTTGCCTCTCTAAACATATTCCATCTTCAAGGATACAGTCTGAATAATAAGATTCAAAATTACAGGCTTGAGATTTTGTCCTCAGCTGAACTCACTCTAGTAAACTGCTGCGGTTTGGCTGGACTTACTGTTCAGGCAAGTTTTACTGAGAACCAAAGCCAAAGAAGGATAATATTTTAAATGGCCCTGCTGACTCAGAGCAAAAATAACTCTGGAATGTCTGCAAGCACTTAACTTGACAGTTAGTTAGGTCTGTCCTATTGAAGTGCACAAATCTCAGGGACAGAGGTGTGACTCTGTGTCTGGAGTTTGATGTTTGATTAAAGATACTGCTGTGTTTTCATTGGGTGGAATGTTGTTTGTGGAATTAAATGTCTTTAAAAGTGATGTTAGACCTAGAGGTTAGCATATGATTGTCTTGACATTATAGATTACATTGTAAAACTTCTGTCTGTGACAGCACAAATTCAAGCCCATAATATGTTTGAAGTAGTGAAAAAACTAATACCATGCTTATTGAGGTTTGCCTCCATGTGCTGAGCGCTAGCCGTCATGGAATCTATGGAATTTGAATGAGTCCACTGTGAGAGTCGGGATTGAGGCTGAGGAGGGTCTTTCAGAGATAGACCTCCCCCATCCATACAGTTTACATTAATGTTCGGGTTCAAACCAGCTACATGGGGCGACAGAGAGACAACAGATTAATACACATTCATACTCTCACACACACACACAAAGAAAAAAAACAACAACAAACGACAAGATCCAAATAATTAAAATAAACTACTTTGTCAATGAATGAATGCATAATAATAATAAAAAACAATTACAAACAATGCTGTTATTACAATACACAGAAGTATCAACTATCAGCAACTACTATAAAAAAAAACAGTTTACACTTTGATTTAAGGTGTCCTTGTTACAGTGCAACTGTACAATGAATTACTATTAAGTAATATTAATTAACAACATAACCTACTACAGGGTTATGGTTTGGTTCAGTGTTAGTTACATGTACTAAGCATAATTTATTGTTATTACTGTAAGTACATGTAATATGTATAACATGGACACTGTAAAATAGTGTTACCCAAAACACACAGCAAGCTTAAGCATGCAGCTTGTTCTCTTACAGAGTGTATAAGGGCTGAAGGAGTTTGGAGAAGACTGCTGCTCTTTGGTCTGCAGGTCTGAGACGGAGAGGCCTGAAGTCTGAGGGTGACCCGTGAAGGTGTCCAGGCTTGCCTTACCAAGGTTTGTGTGCAGGCCGGTGTGAGAAGAAGGTGGAGGCTGCTGCTGTTTCATAAGCAGAGTCTGGGCCAGCTGACGCTGGTGCTGCTGGATCTGCTGCTGCATGTTTGTGATTGTACGTGCAACCTGAGTGAGAGAAGGACAGTGTTAATCTTTTTTCATTGTATATGGAAATTTACATTATTTGTCATAGTCAAAAGATAAGCACTAACTTATATTTCAGGACTAGAATTAATGTAACTGTAAAAAATATCCCCCATTTTTTTAGGGCTAGTAAAATTAGTGTTTGTCATACTTGCTGCTCTTGTTGTTTGATGGAACCAGAGACATTACGCTGAGCCTGCATCATTTGCTGCTGAATCTGCAAACGCTGATATGCCTGACCGAGAAAGAAAAAGACACAAGGTGAGTAAGAGAGGAACATTCAGAGAAATATAGTGAAAAAGAAATAAAAAGAAAGAGAAATATTGTTCAGAAGGCAGATGTGGTCATTATTTAGACAGTAAGCAGTATCATCTCACTCCCTGAAGACAGGCCAGTGGGTAGACAACAAATAGCTGATATTCATTGGAAACAGCAGAGCAGGAGAGTGAACTGTGTGACTCACCACCTGCAGTTGTTGTAGTTGGTACAGCAGGGTCATTTGTTGAGGATTTATTGGTGAGGTTAAAAGTGCAGGATTCAGACCAATGTTTTTTGCGGCAAACTGTAAGAGNAATTATAATAATAATAATAATAATAATAATAATGAAAGAAACACAGGTTTGTGCAAAGGAAAAGCAAGGAAATCTGACCTTTTGGTCAATGTCACAGATTTACTTTTATTAGAGACCTCCAAAATCTTAAATACTGTTAATTCATTTTACATCAATGATACCTCCATGAGTAACCAAAAATTGACACTCAGTTTCAAAATGGCCTTGTACCATGAACATTCCTAATTTATAATAGATTTTTTTTTTTGTATTTTGCATAATGATAATAATTATAAATTAACATGAAGGCCAGGGTTGGAAATTAACGGGATTTAGGAAAGAAATGCTAATCCCAACCCTAACCCTAAAATCCAAAATTAATTAAAAAAATGCCCCCAAAAATCAAGATATGGAAATGTCACTGTGTGAATTCTTGTTTTTATTTAATTATAAAAACATGTATTTACAATATTTATAACTTAAACAATAGCAATATCAAACATGCTATAGAGTATTGTTTTCTAAGAACATCAGTAAGATAACGTTTGACGGTCGAGGAGACAGAACGAGCAAGAGGGAGATTTGAAGAGAAACAGAAAGAGAGATGAAGAAAGAGAAATGAGACACAATACAAAACAGCTCAAAAGAATATCACTGGAATGAAGGTTTATGACTGGGCAAATGCTTTAGGACCCATGTAATTATTAGTATTAGAAAAGCTTTCCAGAGCTGGAGAGAGCTAAGCGGGAAGGCCTGAAAACAGACGCGGAGGCTGCTTTGATTCTGCTTCACATGTGAGTAACACTGGGTTTGAGTGTCATTGAATCTCTGGAGCTGCTGTGCTGTTGGTGAATAACAACAAATTCTTGTTTGTATTTACTCTTGTGTACCGTACGTTCATTTTTTGTGCTTGTCATTCGTTCATCATCTGCGATTTTTTTTCGTGAAGCATTTTTGTTGTGCGTCAGCTGTGATAAACAGACATCCACACTCGCATTGTGCGTGTGTAACAGTGGCCAGCTAGTGAGAGCTGTGCAGGTAAACCACTGCACACTGACAACCGCTAGAGAATGCGGTGTTTGGCGTCATTGTTAGTGCACTCGCCTCGCCCGCCAGCAGCGATCGGGCCAGGCTTAGAGACCAACTCGGAGCAGGGTGGTTAGGATTGGAGGGTGAGTTTTGGAGGTGGAGCAATGAAGAGAGGGGTGGGTTTGTTTGGGTTGATTTCAAATATCAACAATGTCCAACAGCGTTTTTGGAAAATGGCTTACCCCACCTTTGATATTAAGTGACCTTTTAGACTCAACAATGAAAATAATTCCAAACAAAGTCACAGCAGAACAGATGTGCATCTCAGAGCAAGATGCGATTTCAAAAGAATCTGTAGAGTGAATGATTCAATGACCTACCCACTTGCTTTGTTCCTGAATGAATCAGCCATTTTGAACAAATTGGCTGAATTAATGATTCAATGACACACTCAATAAGCAGTGACTTTCCTTTTCTTTTTTGGCAGTTGTAGTAGCTGAATCAATTCATATTTGTATATTCTATATCTCAAAATTGTATGTTTGAACCATTCATCTCTTAACATTATTTATTTAAATGTAAATGCAGTGTTGCAATTCATGCAACCTCACATTCACTGGAATTTGAAATGTTAAGTGTAAATTCTGCCACCTGAGGGGTGAGAAGCTGAGGCACTTGAGCACGTAGAGTAGGCTGGGCGGAGCTAAGAGGTGGCACTGGTAGCTGAGGGGGCGGGGCCTGCTGCTGCATGACCCGAGTTTGTGCTGCTCCATTAGTGCCAAACATTCCATTCTGCATCTAGGAAACAGAGAGTAAGGGGGGACAGTAAATTCCAGATCGATTTTAGCACAAATGTAACAGAATCTAACAATGAAAATTTTATAAAAAAAAAAAAAAAAAGATGTGCTTTTAATATTGTCCTGAACACAATGTCATATTTTCCTACCGCTTTCAGATTAAAAATAAATAATTAAAATTAATAAACTACATCAAGAAATTAAAGATTATTTTATGTTTCAGTGTTTATATAGCTCATATTACATGAAAAAAAACTTAATTTCACCACTTTAACCTTAGTGGCTTTTTAACAAGTAAAAATTATGTAACCTTCACACCAAATGGTAGGGCATGATACCAGACAATGCAGATGCATAGACTAGGTTAAATACATCTAAGCGATGCCCTATGCAGATATTTCACAACACTCACCTGTCTGTTGTTCAAGTTTTGCATGGACAGGCCAGAGGAGACCCCACCCAATCCATGGCTAGGGTGACTGCTATTGGCCAGTGGGAGCTTGAGGCCAGGAGAAGGCATAAACGGTGAGGTTGAAGCATCATCTGACAGCCTGCCATCCTGAGAGACCAGAAAATATGTTTTAAAAAGTAATTGAAAAATGTACCAGATTATTTTTTTCTCCCCTTCAGTCAAGAAAAAATAATTGGACTTTTCTCTCCAATTTGTTCAATCAAATAAATTCTCAAAAAAGCTTTGAGACAAGACTATACCTTGTCCAGGAAGGGGGCACGATCCAGTGAGGGGTCTTTGGAGAGGTTTGTGGGTCGGCACACCATGGGCCTATTCATTCCATTACTGTAGTCCGACATGCCCATCCCCCGTTTGTCCAGTTCAGTTTTCTTCTCCAACAAAGCGCCTAGGGAAAGGCAAGTACAAAATCAGTGTTCCAGATCAAGATCATATGACTCATTGCATGTCAGTCTGCTGTTATGGGTTTTGTACTTCAAAAGCAACTACATACTCATGGCCTGATCCAGATTCATATTGTTGCTCTTCAGGGCTTCTTCTGCAGGATCCTTCTGTAGCAGGCAAAAGAAAACGAACTGTTATGCTAAACAATTATTTATTTTACAAGTATTGTTAATGATGGAAGCGACATATCTTTTCAGAATAAATAGGTTTTAACATACTGGAAAACCCATGTCTGTAAGCTGCTTGATAAGTCTGGTCATGATCCAAATGTCATCCTGCTTGTTGGAGACCTTGCCCTATAATGAACAAACAGCACTACATAAGGCAATAACATACAACATAAAGCAAATAATATATACATATATGGGTCAAAGACAAAAGGGGTTTTCAAGCATCAAAAAAATTTAAGTGTAATACAGCACCCCCCCGTAAAAATGAAACAATATACTTATTCTGACCAGTACTTATTAAAATATATAAAATAATATGTGATTATACCAAATTATATTATATTTGAAATGATTTTTCAAAAATTACTGCTTGCTTCTATATTTATGAATACGTTTTGTTTGCCAACATAAATGACATTATCAGGATGGGTATTTTGGGTGGAAAATCCCCTCAATGGCCTCTCTTGAACTCTGTTCAGAAATATTGGTAAGCTATTATTCTGAAAATTGCAATCCTCAATATCTTTCTCGTTTCCTTGCTAAAGGCCTGTTCACACCATGTACGATAACTATAAGGATAATGATAAAGATACAGTTATATATAAATATAAGAATATAAGAATAGCAGAGTCCACATCACAACTATACCGATAAAGGCACACTGGCACAGCAAAATTATATCCTTGAAGTAACTTTCAGAACGTTTTTTTTTCTTTCTCCAGCTGATGAACGAGCCAATCAGAGTCCATTCCGCTTTAAAGAGCTCGAGCATTTAAAGCAGCAGATGACAAAACTGCAGCGCGCTTAGAATAAACAAAGCTTTATTGTTCACTGGTGTGGAACGCTAATATAGTTATCGTTATGGTTATGTTTATATTTATCATTCTTGGTTTGAGCAGGCCTTAAGAGTGCCGCCCAAGCTACTGGGTCTGCATTTACTTTTTTTTTTAGCTTTTTACGGTGCATAGTAACTCTCTCTGTTAATCTAAATTAAATCAATAACACAAATAAAGCTATACAGAAAAGCATTAAAATAGTAATATTTATTAAGTTTAACACATATTTGTCAGTACTAAACATTCCTCATTTATCTGTAATATAAATAAGATGCTAAAATTATCTATACAGTGATGCTGTCATTCAGTGTAATGGATGACATTGTGGTGTAACAGAGAATTTGCATTACACTGAATGATGAAACTTCTACTTCAGCTTATATTGCAGGCTATCAACTGGCCACCTATATCAAACAGTTAGCCTGACCAGTAAAGTTAATAACAATTATTTACAACAATTACTTATTTTTTTCAAATAATCTAACAATAAATGTGTTTTTTGGCATTTCACTGAATGACACGTTTTTTTGTAACTGTTACCACACCATGAAAAGGTAAAATTATCAATTATTTAAGGGCAATAAACTCACTTTGCTGCAGCACCATACGATCTTCAGGGTGCCTTTTGATGATGTCACAGACTTGTCTACAGACTTGACTATCAGTTTTTTAAATGATTTCAGACTGGATTCTTGTTCCTTTTACACTGAATGACCTCTAACAAACTGCATATTCGGGACAAAAGTCCCCCGGTTATTTCAATACTTAATAAAAAACAGTAAGACATGGTCCATTAATATAACACAGCCAACAATTATTTGAAAATGCCAAGAAAACAAATATATTTTTTTTTTACTTTTATGCTTATTTAAACACAAGATGTAATGGTAAAATCATCAAATCCGGACCATTAGCTGAATGACAATTTTACACTTTGGAACATTGCTTCACCCATATTTTGACATTTTATTTTCACGAAAGTTATTTTAAAACATGAAAGTAGACACTTTACTTGCATTTAATGTTTTTTTATGTACATAAAATCACTTTAGTAAATTTAATTCGATGCGGACATCAAAATGGTGATGTCTCGTCTATGACCCATATACATACATACACACACACATATTTTATATATATATATATATATATATATATATACACACACACACACACACACACACNAGTAATTATAAATAAAATATTATTCAGAAAAAAAATGTTTACATAAACCATATCTTAACCACACAATGAATATGTGACACTGAGTATCCATTACGGGACAGAATACTGATGGCTTTGAATGGCTTCAATTACCCTTTGTGGGCCCTTCTTGGATTGACCCCAGGAGTTACAAGAGGAGTCTTGGGATGTGGGACTGTTCCACATGTCACCATCATCAGCATCCCACTGGCTGGTATTCATGCCAATCTCTTCCCCTCCAGATCCCCAGCCATCTTGCATAGGTTTGGGACCTGGAAACACAATCGGACAAGACTGCTCATAACCAGGGCCCTATAATACCATATTTGTATATACATATATATTTATATATACATGTTGCTCATATACCAGGATCCACAGAAAAACCCTTAAGGCCACCAAACGGAATTGCATACATAAATGCTGCATCCAAAATTTAATACTTACCTACTATATAATATGCAAAAAACAGTACGTAAGCAGAGTAGTACGTCCGTCTACATAGTATTCAAAAAACAGTAGGTGAAAAACACCCAGATAATCTACTACGTCTGCCAAAATTCTGAAGTGTGCATTCGATGGACACTTTACTATCCCAAGAGGCCACGGGAGAGGAGTTTTGAATGGCAATGAAGCAACGCAACTGACGCCGTAGGTCACATGACAATGACAACATGGCGGATATAGTATGTCCGAATTTCATTCATACTTCATACTACACAGAACTTTATTAACAGTTTGCAAAGCAAGTTTCAAACTAACTTGGCTTCCCAAACATTGCCCCTTTCTGTCGTTGTTCGGATAAATAGATAGTTCTGCCCCAAACCCACACCACTGATTGAGTCGGTGTTTCTATGTCAGGCTGGTTGGGATGTTAGAGCACTTATTTGAAAGTCCCAGAGAGCCACAGTTTTTACACTTTAGAATTTACTTGTCTCAGCATGTTACACTGGGATAGTATAAACTTTTTATTTTTTAACTAGTACTGGAGATTTGTTCAACCACCAGAGGTCAGTGTAGTTTAACTTTATCATCATTATTGCAACAAAAAAGTGAATTTAAGTATCAGCAATGACTTGAGTTTCCCCACTTTTGTTATAGCAAGCGCTTTAATGTGAAGAGGTTTCTTTTATTTCATTACCTTCCTGACAGGGGCCTGATCCAGCAGGTGCATTTCCTCTGCCATAAGGTCCACTGGAGTCATGGGCACTTTCACCCCATCTTCCACAGCCCTTAGTGGGCTGGCCCCAAGCTGAAGTGCCATTGTTCACAGAGGGGTTGGAATTGGCTGGCTCGCCCCATGAAGAGGGTTCTGGATTTGGCTGGACATTAGGGAGCTCTCCCCAGCCTGATACAGAATCAAACATTATCAGTATAATAATTTAAGATGAAGTATTTAAAATACAGAAAATAATATTTGGCACTTATGTCCAATTAAATAATCAAACAATCAATAGATAGATTATCAAAATAACTTAGTTGGTGTTTTATTAATTTGTTCTTATAATACAAAAAAGTGCACTGCATCAAATAGTCAAATTATTGAAATTCTAACAGTCTACAATCAACAATGGACTTAACCTTGACTTTAATAAATTTAAGCAATTTTATTAATGTTTGTCAGATGTACAGAGGACTAAAACGAGCATTAGAAAGGGAGAAATATATGCATTCTCTCACCTGGGTTCCCCATGGGCACCCTGTTAAGAGGAGATTCACCTTGACTGGGTGAGCCATTGTTGTTGCTGCCATTGACATGGTTCTGAGTGGGACCCTGGCTGTGGTGTTGGTGATGGTTGCTGTTGTTGTTGTTGTTTGGCCCAGTGAGGCTATTACTGCTGCCATTGTTGCTGGTTCCTGGATGATTTTGAGAGTTATTCCTGTCCCACATGTTCACACTCAAGCAAGCATTGGGGTCACCCCAGGTGGAGGTCCCATCATCAATTTCCATTTTGCGACGAATAGAAGATGGAGATGGTTCTTCCCAGCCTGTGACCTCATCTCCTGGATCCTGGCGTCCTCCTGATGCCCAGCCAGAGTTGCTCTGTTTTACAGAATTTGGGCCACACCATGATCCAATGCCTCCAGCTCCACTGTTGCCACATGTGGATTCCTGAAGTTTTCCACCCCAACCTTGGGCTGAACCATTGGAATGTTGAGCATCTCCCCAACCACCACCCTGTGCTGGTGCTGCTTTACCCCAACCTTTCTGGGTTTCCTTCCAGTTTCTGTTTTCAGGGTCCCTAGAGTTACTTCCAGAGCCATCCTTCCGTATTTCTGAAGGGTCACCCCACTCTCCACTATTCCCACTGCCACTACTACCCCAGCCTGAGGAAGTTTTGGGTCCATCACCCCAACCTTTTGTTTTTTTCTGAGAAGTACCATCATCCCAGCTAGAAGACTTCTCTTCAGAATTCCAAGATTGGCCATTACAGCCATTGGGGTTGAGACCCTCAGATATGGGATCGCCCCAGCCACACACTGATCCATTGGGAACCTTTTTATTTACAGGTGGTTCCCCCCATCCACCATTAGGTTGAGCAGAGGCTGGGACCGATCCTCCCCAGCCTGAGTTTGGCGTGGCTCTGCAAGATCCCTCGCTCTTGCTTGTGTCCATTCTGGGAGGTGCATTGAGGTTGGGATTGGCAGATCCAGGAGGAGGTGGTGCAGGTCCAGTTAAAGGTGTGCTGGAGGAAGACCCCCAGACCTCAGTCCCTGCATCATTCTTTTTATCTGGACGTTCTTCCATTTCCCAAACAGTGTGTTGACGAACTGGAGTTTGTCCCCAGCCTGAGTTACAGAGGACACGTGGGTCCAAGTCCTGCCTCGGCAGCACAGGGGCCAAATCATCACTTGAGGACCTCTCTCTTCTTCTAGGGTGGCCCTCACTACTATCCCTGCTGCCCTCACTTGCTGGAGTATCAGGGCCCCAGGAACTCATTTGTTCTTGGGATGGACCATCATTAGCATTCCACCCTGTACCGTCAGTGCTTGGCTGTTTGCTCCAGTCACCCCAGCCGCCACCACTGTTAGCTCCTCCCTGCCCCCAAGAGGAGACCCCTGCAGAATCCCAGCCGGAATCCTTTGATTCTCCATTTTTGGCATCTCGGTTGCCCCAGAAAGCAGTTCCATCTTCACTGGCAGGCTCAGTAGGTGACTGACTAAGGTTTCCTCTCCAGCTGTTCACTGGACTCATTGGCTCTGGTTTAGTGTTATTTGGTCCATCAGTTTTAAGGTTAGGAGGTTTCATGTTGAAAGATACATTTGTGGGAGACTGGTGCTGTTCTGGGATATCTGGGTTGCCCCATGCACAGTCCCCAATAAGGTTTCCATTGACACAACCAATGCTACCATTTCCAATGGTGCCGTGAGGTGGTGCCACTCCTCCTTGGCCACACATACTAAGTGAAAGTGAATTTGAGCAAACCATGCTACTAGGGCCTGACCCTACCCCAGGCCCCTCATGTCCAAGAGCTGGCCAAGCAGCAGGGTTGGCACTGGGGTTGAGGTTCAGATTAGAAGCACCCCAGCTGGACTGCCCTCTACTGCTCATGGGAAAGTCAATCTTTCCTTCTGAGACCCACCCCCTGGTAGGGCCACCTTGACTAGAGACCATACTAGAAGTGAGATTAACGCTGGTTTTGCTGATTGGGTAATGACCCTGCTGGCTAGCTCCTGTAGCCATGATAGTGCTACTACTGTTGCTGACAAACTCTGATGTGCGTTCAGCGTCCAAGGTGCATTCTGGTGTCTGCTGGCTCTTGCGGTATGTAATGGAAGGCCAAGCGTCTGAGTTGTTATGGTTAATAATCACTTTATCCTGGTTGCCGCTGCTGCTTTTGGTGACTGAGATGTTCCAGTGACAATTCTCATTCTCGGCTCCCAGGCCACTTTGATGGGGAAGTCCTGTAAAACAAATACACAGGGTGTATTTTATTATAGCGAAAATGAGAAATAAAAAAAAAATGTACAGGACATCATTTATGTATCTTAAAATAAAAATATGGGCAAGGGATATTCATTTTAGCATTTATTTTTATTTTAGCTTTCCTTTCAATAATGGAGATGCTGAGGTGGAACAGTGTTCATTTTCTGGAATAAAACCAAGTCTAGCCTGTCATCCATCATTCCGTGTGGTCTGCAAGTTCCCCACAAAAATCAAGCTTCATCAACATGTTCCACAGATACTCAGA
>RJVU01079141.1:1240073-1264265 GCA_003731715.1 Anabarilius grahami
CACACACACACACACACACACACACACACACACACACACACACAGCCAGCAGATAATCAATGGTGTGTAAATTATGGTATGAGAGCAGAAAGAGGGCATTGATCTGCAATGCAAAAGCAACTGCACTCTCCACAACCACTGAAAGTATTCATCCTAAACAGTACACATATGTATTATCCATTCCCTTAAAGGGTCATGTGGCAGTTATATGTTCACTAAATAAATCAAACATGGTGCCCATGACTAAAAAACATTTAATTAACCAAGCTCCAAAAAAATTGATATTGTGGAATCTGACACAACACAAGCAAATACATTTGCATATGATTGCCTCTAGAGCAAGACATTGACAAAGAGGTATACACTGACAAAAAGTTACACCATACATCATCACACCACAGGCCCCACCCATTGGCATTCAGTTGCTTAACAGCTGACACCTGTCTACACCAGATGCGAGCACTATATCAAAAACAAATAGAATCCATTATAATCACTGACGCTGTCTACACTGGATACAGTATACAGATACCCGTTCAGTTTCTGACATACTCGAAGTGCTTGAATCTGCTGATGACAGGAAAAAGGGAAGAGTAAAAGAACGTTTGCTTTGACATGTCCTATTTAAACACTCAATTTTTTTAATTTTTAATTTTTATAGAGCATAAAGAAACAGAACAGTGAAGGAAATTCTAGGTCTAATTCTAGTTGGGAAATAATAATTTTGGTACTTTTTGCAAATAATATTTGTATTAATTTGCATAAATATGCACATATGTACTTTTACTTGTATGCCTAATATGTTGAAACAGTGGCTTAACTTTGTTTTAAAAAGTGGGGCAGGAGTGTGTGTATGGGGTGGGGAGTTGCTAATACAATGCTATATCAGATATGTACAATAAAAATTGTAGAACAACAAAATAACATTACAATGTCCAGAAATCAAAATCAATAGTACAATGAGAACTGTTTAATGTGATAGCTTCATTCTTACATCTACTATATCTGTAATACAATATTTAGTCTTCATGTTAGTGAATAAATACATAGATCCGCAACTAGCATTCAAATTCCCTAGTGGTCTAGTGGTAGAATTATTGTCAAAGGTTCCGGGTTCTAATCCGCCCTCGTATAGAGTTTTTTCCTCATTAAAATCAAAGGTGCTCATCAATGATTGTATATCAAGAGCAGTAACATGTTTGTGTGCATTCTGTTTTGTGATTTCGCCGGAAAGAATAGAGTCTCCACAACGGCATTAAGCGGAAGATTGACGCGCTCGTCTGTGTGAAGAACAAGCCAAAATAATTAAAAGGCTTGTGTGTGCACAAGCCAAAAGAATTAAAAGAATTGTTGCCAAACATAAAAGTTACTGTTACTACTGTACAACTGCTAATGTTTGCTGCACAAAATGTCAAAAACATTTTGAACATGGCAAAGAAACAAAAAGAAAAACAAAGACAAACTAAAAAAAGAAACCAAGTGTTTCTTTTTTGATGGAGTTCAGGCAATCCAGCAACCCATTCTCCTGTAGCCAGGCACTCTCAGGGACGCCATTTTATCAGAGCTGAAATGCAGCCAAGAGAACAAGGCTTCTGTCTACAATTCTGTTTCTCTTGCTTTTATTCCCTTTTCATTTTTTTTCTCACACACCCTCCTCTGCTTGCTCTCGTGACTAATATTGTATTCGCTCTCCACATGGAGAGAAAAGAAAGAAAAAAAAGACCACATGATCAATTCATAACACACAAGGCAGTGGCTTTTTCCCTTTACCTTGTCACTCAAACACAAAACAAAACAAAAAACAAAAGAGGCATGAAGGAGGCATGAAGAAGCAGGAAGTGGTAGTTTGTACACCTAAAGAGTGGCTCCACATAACTAGTCTCAGAAAAGCCAGCAAGATAAATGCTGTGACCATTCGTTATTCAGTGTTATTTTACTCTGATGCCAACAAATTTCTGCAGCTGCTGTGTCTGAGAGTTTTTATGCAGCAAGTTGTCTCTGCCTGTACTGACAATGCATTAAATGGTACCCTTAATTTGCTTAATTATTTTTATTTTTGTTTTTCATCCTGGTGAATGCCCAGAAAGGAGAATTTCCAAACTTAAATTACACCAGACACAAAAGAGAGAAAAAAAGTTCACCTACAAATTTTGAATTTCATAAAATTTGCTTTATTAGAGTCTACAATTACAGCTTTCCGGTGCCAGACTTTCTCTAGGCAAAGTCTCAGTGACGTATAAGACTATGCTTTTGTCTGAAAATAACTTCCTTTCATACTAATTCTGTTCTCCGGATCAAAGGCCTCGCTTCTTCCCAAGAGTAAAATGGCAAGCACATTTTAAATGCTCATCAGTCATGTTTTCCACTTGATCAGATCACAGTGTTTTCTTAGAAGGGCGCAGAGAAAGGAGAAAGAAATAGACTAAGTGACAGAAAAAAAAAAGATAGAGAGAGACAGAGACAGACCCAGACGGGTATCAGCTGGGGAGACACCGTGCTAATGAAGCCACAGAGGGGGCTGGCATGCGAGACGAGACCACCTCTAGTTTAGACATGGATGAGATCATATCTGTAACATAACTCAAGCATCACTCTGCTATTTTATCATGTCATTGCCTTTATACCTGCCTTGCTAGGACTGTTTTTCTATTAAAAACAAAACAAAAGAAAAAAAATAAAACTAAAAAAACTCCCATTTAAAACACTATTATAGCTAAAGAGATTCAGATGGACATCTTTGACAGTTGACATCTTTAAGTGTCCAGTTACAACATTTATGTTTCTGAATTTTGGCAGATGCTTTTAAAGCAACTTACACTGCATTCAAGATACACATTTTATCAGTTCTTGCTTTCCCTGGGAATCTAACCCAAAATCCTGGCACTACTATGCTCCACTGTTTAAGCTACAGGAAGGGGGGATTGTTCAATTAAGATGCCATGTGAAAAATACAAAATAACTCTTAAAAACCACTTGCAAAATATTTGCTCAAGCTGTTTTTGAATGCAGGAATGCCCCTTTTGTAAATGTGTCTGATCAGGGTCAGGTAAAGCTGAAACCATACAGACCAATTTATTGACTAGTTGTTAAAGTAAAACCATTAATAAGGACAATTATGAAAGTAAGTATTTTTGCACAACCCAAAATTAAAATTTTGCTGTTTAAAAAAATTGTTTGCAAATTCAAATTAACCTTGTTCTCCGCTTAACCTGGATTTTTAATGGCATTTGAATCCCAGAAACACATATATCTAACATATTAGCAGAAAATCAAATGCATATGAAACAGTGAAGACAATAATGATCCAAGTGTTGACAAAGCCATTAGGAGTCATGAAACAGCTGGTGAGCCCATGTTCCCAGGGATGCTGAGTCCCCTCTGCTCAAGCTTTGCTCTTCCACCTGCCGTTAAACCAGATTGGAGTGAATCGCAAACACTCCCAGGCATCAACCAGAGGGATGTAGAGGAGGGGGTCAGTAAACAATAATTGGAAAAAAAACACTAGAGAGAGATTCCCTCAACCATGCCGCTCCCATGACCTCAGGCTTAGAATGACACATAAGAGGTCAATGCCAGGCTTTGTTAGGGCGTAGCAGGGTGGGAGACACAATCCCCCAACCTTTAAATCATAGTCCCTGTGTACATCTGCATCCCAGCTGGGCCATGAGGAGGATGAAAATTTCACTCTAGTAAGACAACTAATGACAAAAAATACCACAATTTATCTCTAATCATACCTGATATTGGTCAAGTGAAAAGCCTGTCAAAATAAATATAGGGTGCTTCTCAATTCTTACTTGTGGATCCTCATTTCCTTTCCTCGCGTCTTAGCTCCACCCCTTCAGGATGTGAGGGAAGGACGCAAGGAAAAGATGCGAGGACGGAGGAATTGAATCAAGTGAAATGATATATCCTCGCTCCCTTTAGCGTCACTTCAAAGCGTCATCAGCTGCACTCGAGGGATCTACCCCCATGTTGATAAAGTTTGGTTATTTAAAAAAATTATAATAAATATTAATAAAGCAAGATGCCCCATTGAAATATATGAGATATAAAGTTTATTTAAACTGTAAAAGTAAAGCATGCATTTAAATTATTGTGACAGATATGAAGGGGGAGGAGAATTTATACATGCGTCATTTTTCTCAACGAGAAAGACTTCCGCAAAGGATGCACCTGTGTATCCTCGCTCATGACTCCTCGGGAAGCTTCCTCACTCCTCGATCCTCGCGGTGCAATTAGAGAATTGAGATGTCCTTCAAGATGGCTGAGCTTGATCGGTTTCCGGGTCATAGGATGGAGGACGGAGGAGCGAGGAAACGAGGAGGGATATTGAGAAGCACCCATAGTCTCTCCATCAAAAACAGAACATGATTCTCACCCGTGTGCCGTTTGCTGGTGGGCGTCTCAGGAGGGGAGATGACCCCGGACTGAGTGCAAGCAGAGGTCGGGTTCAGAGCGCCTGTAGGTAAAGGTTGACCCCTCTTCAGTAGCTGCCTCTGCTCCTGCTGTCGGAAGCGTGGAGGAACCTCTCTGTGCACATATCGTGGACTGAGCTGCTGCAATGGAGGTAACTGTTGTTGTAGGGCATTACTAGGGTTACGCTTGCCATTGCTGGTGGTGGAGGCAGAGGGTACAGGCAGGTTCAGGGACAAAATGGGACTTGAAGGGATGCTGGGATTGGGTTTAACAGAGTCTGGCACTGCAAGAGATGGGGAAATATAAAGACAAATTTTAAACAGATAAGTGAAGTGATAAAAATAAGTGGCAATAATGTGGTAGTTAACATGTATGTTTAGTTTTGGTTTTCTTTCACTGTGTTCTGTTCCTGTTTTGCCTGCCTGAGTTCCTAGTTAGTTTCCTTAATTGTTAATTAGTCCCTCACACCTGTTTCTGTTCAGTTCGATTATCTTTTCCATTTATTTAAGCCCTGTGTTTCCTTAGTTCCCTTGTCTGTATTGTCCTATTCGGATGGGATTAGTTTTACATGGAGAGGTGGGGTAAAGTAATTATTACCAGAGCTTCTCAGAGATTTTAGTCCCGTCCGAATGTGCCATCTCAGTAATCACTACGGACAATGTCAGTAAAGTTTACGGCAACTTTTACTTTCTGTAAAAAGGTCCAGAAAAAATACCTCAGGTAATGCTAATCCAGTGTGAATAGACCAGCTGTAAATATGTATGTAAATGTTCAGTCATTTCTTGTTTTAAAGTAGTTTTCCACAGTTTTTCAAATATGGAGGCACTTTAAGAATCATTCAGTTGTGTTCTAGGAGGTGGGACTAGTTTGAGCAAAATACAAGTGTTTTTATTTCGGGGTTTTTTGTATGTGTGTTGTGTGTTTGCGCATGTGATATCAGGAAGCAACATAATATGCACATGACCACAGGGAGGAGACGGTGGTGCGTAAATCGAATTACCCCTCCAACTTTTGGTAGTTTTACTGAGATTTGTTATCCCGCGCAAATTGGCCATTAATATTATGGATGTCCAGTGGTAAAATGAATTACTCTATCTACCCTTGCAAAAATAATCCTGTCCGAATAGGGCTTTAGATTAACGTGGTTGTGTTAGTTTGTTCTCCTACGATCTCCTGAGTGTTCCTTGTTTATTTTATTAAAGACTATTTTTGTTCTCTTTCTCTTTCCTTGTGCACTTCATTACAGCCATCATGACAACTGTCGCCCCTTTTTGAGCATAAATCTGAACTTAAATGGTTGTAATTCATGAATGAATTTGGAATACAGGCCTGAGGTTGGTCTCTTTTTAAAGAAGACACTCAGAAGACTGCAGAAAAAAAACACTTCAAAAAAATGAAAGTGTACAAAAGTTAAAGAAGTTTAAGTTTACTTTAAAAGCAAATGTACAGAACTAAACATTTATATTTTATACAAAAAATGTATATTACAAAATAATTTGGACTCTTAAATTTCTCTTAAATTCACATAAAATATGTGATGGGGGAATAGTAAAAAAAAAAAAAAACATGCCAATTGTCCTGCTNTGTGTGCACTTGGATGGGTTAAATGCAGAGCACAAATTCCGAGTATGGGTCACCATACTTGGCCACATGTCACTTCACTTTTTAACAAGCTTAACTACAATAAAACTACAAAGATCTTATAGTCTTTTGTTAGAGTATAGATAATATAATAGACAGATTTTAAAGCTGCACCACAGAAGATTCACTGGTTAAAAATGAATCAAGCGAGTACATTAAAAAAAATCAAATTCATATTTCGCTTTATTCTGATTCACTACAGTAAGTTTAAAATGTTTTTATAATAATATACATTTTGAGCTGTTAGGTCAGATTTTACAGAAAAATTCATGCATCATCTACTTTTGCTTGTTTATGTCATGTAACCTACATATGTTTATGTAACCATTAGATTCATCCACACAGAAGTGCAGTGGTGAAGCACAACAGACATTAAATAACCACTCCGCGAATGACGTGCAATGTTGCTTCAACCACAATTTGGTGATAGAGCCATTCAGGACAAAGATCAGTAGTGCAGCTTTAAAATCGTCATGAAACTAATGTTGCAATCGACTTAACTTTCATACTGTGATATATTTCCGAGTGCTACAAAGGTCGAAAATAAACGCTGACTTATGTTGACTACGTATTTTTCCTTCCTTAGTTCAATTTGAACGTAATGGTACAGGCTAATCATGTATCAATTGTGTGTGATACATGTGGAAAAAAGCACCATAAAAATTATCTTCACATCTCTTCATGCAAAACAGACCAAAATGATCATTCACTAAAAATTTTATATCAAATGTTATACAATATATAAAATAATTAGCTTCTCTAGGCATGTTCTTGAGAGTTCATGAACGACACGTCAATGTCTATTTCATTAACTTTTTTATAATTTATATTAAGCATTTAATCAACTTCGCAAACAGCTCTTAAATGTTTGCTCACAAAAGAGACTGATCCAGTTCTTAATTTCAATTGACCGACTCAAAGATCTAGTTGCAGGTGTTAAAAGGGATAGTTCAGCCAAAAACGAAAATTATGTCATTATTAACTAACCCTAATGTAGTTCAAAACCTGTTGATTCACGTGATAATTTATTACACTTTTGATTCCTTTTGGAGCTTGAAAACTTCTCTTTCACGCAGTGATGAGTACATTATTCAAATTTGTTATTTTACTGCTCTACAGAAGAAAGAAAGTTGTACAGTTTTGGAGTGACATGAGGGAGAGTGAATTATGGTACGTTATAGTAACCAAATCAATGCAAATGTCGAATATACATTTTTAACCCTAAATAGCAAAAACCTACATATAAAATATACTAAAAAAAAAAAAAAACATCTGCCACCGAACTGTGCACATTCAGACAGATGATCTATTCACTACTGTTACAATGAATGCTGAAGAGGAAGCAAGGACATGTAGTTCTTGACCTCTGAACAAAAATCACTAAATGCCAGTGAACCTTGAAGATGTAGCAAAATGCAAAAATAGGAGTGTTTAAGAGTGTAAAAGACATCCAGAGTATCTCTGTGGTGCTGTGCATCACATTACTGCAAAAAATAAAAAATAAAATAAATAAATAAATATTTGGAAAAGGTGTATGCTGCAGTGACTAAAGACTACCAACAATATCAAGTCCTTTTTGTCAGCCTAAGCCTCAGCACGATTTCCTGGGTATTCTGGGTAAACACTTCACAGGAAGGCCATCTGGGGCAGGTTCTTTGAGAAGTTTACACACAATGCTCAGGAGAAAAGAACAGGATTAACATCAGGCTCACACACTGAGCAGCTCTGGGCAGAGTTATTGTAACTCACCCAAGGATTTGGGTTAAAGATAGACACAGTTCAAAGAAAAGCTTCATGCTGAGATGAGCCATTTATAACAGCCTGAACAGCAGATTTGCCTTAGGAAATTAAATGGACTGGAATTTTACACAATGGCGAAAATGAAACATGATCAAATTGCCTCATGCAGATCTCTGCACATTTATGGGATCAGGAGATACGTACTAAGTGAGCAAAGAAGTCTTAATGTTTTCCAGTTGTGAATTGAATACAAAGATCCCCTGGAGTCATTTGAAGAGCTGCAGAGCTGCTGGCTGCTGCCTGAAGCTGGTGACGCACATCTATGATTACATTCTGGTCAGCGTGCCTATCCATCGACCACGCTTCCAGCCAATCAGGATGCAGAGCAGTCTCTGCCTGCCTCTATCTCTCCTGTGCCTTTCTCCTTCACACATTTCCCCTCCTCCTCTACCCTTTCCCTCTCTCCAATCTCTCCTCCATCCCCCACAGTTCGTTCGACTCATTTTATTGTCCCTATTGTTCAAAGTGCTTGTGAATTCATTACAGAAAGCAGATGGACACTGGGACCACAAGCTCTTCACACTGGCAATCTCAGACAGGCAATTTGCTGTGGGGCCTCTCTCATTCCATCTCTTCCTGTCTGTGTCAATCTTCTGTTCTTCGTGATTCTATATCTGCTTGTGCAACTCAATGTCTTTTTCTTAATAATGTGCACAAGTATGCACACATGTATGGTTCTTAATCCCAGAACAAATCTGGCTCCACTGACATTTCTTTATAATATTCAGAAGCTGGAGAAGAAACTGATTCCTCAATAAATCTGAAATAATAATAATAATAATGTAATTACTGTATATTTATGATGTTTTAAGGGTGGGAATCATCAAGGACATCGGCAGGATGACATTATACAGATATCTGGGTCACAATATAATATTGTGTTTTTTATATATACATTTTTTTTTTTTTTCTTGAATGCATGTCTGCATGTTTTCTTATTTTATTGTCACAACATTAAGTCTGGTTGTAGATGAACTAATTCAGTTTTCCTCAAAATCTGTCAGTTTAAGAAATATGAAAAGATTCTAGACCCTCTCAATAACTCTTTTTTACAGTAAATATTACTCAATTATGTACACGTTATATACCCCTATCTAAATACAAATTTCATTTGCATTTGTCTTGGGATGATACTCGTTTAACAATGCAAAGATAAAATGAGAAATTCTCAAAGGCGCACAGGCATGAACTGCTGACAAAGCACATTACAGTCTGTGCAGAGATTGAGAGGTTCTGTATAACAAAACATTTATCAAAAATACACTTTGGACAGCATTTGAGTTGTTCTGCTTAGCTTCAAGCCTGAAATGAGAAGATCCTTAAACTGCAAGTTTTTGAAAGCAAGATAATATGAAAAAAAAAAAAAATCATTTGTGACCTGAAGACCAGGGTTCAAACACTGAATTTTTTTTTCCACCGAAATGGTGCCGTATGCAATTTTGGTGGTTTCCAGTGCAGAAAGATTTGTTGATAACAATTAAACCTACCTACCTATTTTTTTTTTGGCATCAGTCTAGATTAGCTACTGGTTTCTAGTTCTGGGCCAGACCACTTTGTATAAACTAAGACAAGACAATAGAGAACAGCACTAAACTCGCAACTTAAATACACATGAGAAGCTGATCAACAGAAACTGAAACAGTTGCGCAACATGACAAGTAACAAATATAACTAGTGAATACAGACAGACAGGGCAAAACTAAACTAAGCGGCCGTTTACATGGCATCATTTTCAACTGCAAACAGAAAACTTATGCGTTTTGGCCATTCATTTACACAACAACAGCATTTTGGTGGCCTGAAAACAAACTTTTGAAAACGGGTTTCAAAGTGGAAGTTTTTGAAAATTATATTGTTATTGTCTCATTGTAAACTGCAAAAATGCGAATCTGTGAAAATGTTGATGGGATGCACATGCGTATAACACATTTAGTCTATAGGCATGCAAGTTTGGCGCGAGTGCTCTGTAAAAGAATGCGCATATGCACAGATGCGTAGTCTTTCTTTACAAAGTGACATCCCTACCTATTGGCCTGGCATGCATAGTACAGTGTTTTAGTCATTTTCGTGGATCCGTGTGAACAGGGATTTTTTTGATAATGTCATATGTACAAAGAAAAAACTTTTCCATTTAAGTACACTGTACGTGTAAACGTACCCTGAAACACAAACAAACTGAAAATCAAAAGTTTTAGTTTTGCCTGAAACTGAAACCAAAAATAAAGTTTGGCCAATTAAATTTGGGTAATTGAACTTGGTATGCTGATGATAAATGAAACCAGTCATAGTAAAGTTCTTCGGTATCAAGCTGCCTCTCGATATTTTAGCAAACAAATTTTACATAATGCTACTTTAGCATCCCATTTGGTTGCAGTGAGGTGCATCCATAATGTTTATCCATGTTGTATACACAAAACAGACACTGACACAGTTGAAACGTGTCATCTAAGCATTAATTTAACATTACTGTTTCTGTCAATGGTTTCAGCTCTTCAAAACCATCTGATTTGGTTTCATCCGAAACCAAATATTCTTTTATTTTCTGTTTTGACTGATTATTTTTGGTTTAAATTTTGGTGCGTCACTACTTGAGAGCACAGACAAGATCTACCTGATCACATCTTAAATATCTCAAAAGCTTTAATTTCACTTATCCATTCAACTGTAGGGCAAGAAAACCATTTATATTCTTTAAACCATGATCACAATTTATATGGTCTGTTTCACTTGCAAAGGCTTCAACATAAAGACACACAATGGAGGAAGATCCTTTCTTTAACTCTTCATTGAAATTCTATGGCAAGTCAATCAGGTCTATCTTAGCTCTGCATGCCCTGTTAAGTAAAGGAATGGAATGCATTCGATATTTCTGCCTTTTAGTCTGCAATATTTAGAGAACCAGGGGAAGATTCAAGATTTATAAAAAAATAATACAAAAATAATAAAAAAAACACCTTCCAAAATCCTTACACCACGCTACACAGTGAAACATAATGCCAAGGGTCATATCAAAGAGCCTCATTCTCCTACAGAGATATTTCCATATTGTACAAGGGCTGAAAAAGACAGGCCACGTTATGTGGGGTTGTGGGATTGCCACTAGCCTACCCGTAAAAGGGTATGTGGGGGGTTGGGGAAGTGTTGGGACAGTGTTGGTATAATGTCAGAGCGGGATATGCTTAAGGCCCTGATATACTCAAGGCGAAGTTCTTTTTCATTCTTCATTTAGGGGTAAAAGAAGTTCGAAATACACGAGCAGTGATATACTAAGCAAGCATTTTTTTTTTTATAGAAAGCATAAGAAAAGCATCTGATCAAAACAACATGTGTATGTAAGCATGAGCTGTGCTAATTAGCACTCCAGTAAAGTCACGTCACGTTTATTTATATGGGATTCTATTATATTGCTTAAAGGAAGCAGCTTTACAGTATCAAACATGAAACAAACAGTGTCAGTGTCAGTGTCTCAGTTCATCAGAAGCACAACTTAATTTTCTACTATAAAATGGCTATCCAGTGTGTTCATGTTTTCACCCGCGGAGATCTTATCACGACGGACTCAACAGATGAAATGAGTCAGAGAAGAGTTCCACGTGAAAGAAGGCGGAGCCTCAGTGCACACCTCCTATTATGTTATTGTCACGAACCAATGGTAGTACGAAGGTGTTCTGCAGCTACAGCAAACTTTTCCTGAGAGTTTGCTTTGGCAAGCCATTTCGAACTCCCAAAACAAACTCCAAACGAACTTCATTTTGGTCTGATTTTGTTCGAAATGACGTCATATCAGTTCATTCTTCGATTTCGTTTGAAGTATATCGGGGTTTTCAGCCTGTTGAGGCTTAGGGAATCATCCAGATGAAACTTTTCAACCCTTCCCATGGCTCTTGCTATGAAGGTAGTGACTTTTCAACATCGGCATAAATCTGAAGTGTCTGCATGACATTTAAAGGCCCGCTGAAGTGTCTTGGAATGCGCAGCATTATTCAATGTGTTGACTTAATTTCAACTGAAACAGGAAGACAGGGTGATATATCGAACAGCCCCGCCCCTTTTTAAAATAGCCAATAGCGTTTTGTTTATATCACAGCTCGGCCAGAGCCATTAAACTCAGTAAAACCTGTTTCCTTTTAATGTCTAATCGTTTATCCTCCTAATCTCCTCCATATCACTTTAAAATACAGCATTCTGTGCAGAATTTAAATGGGTCCGATACCTTTCATGGTCTGACCCGACTCGCGGATATCTGTGCTCTCGTGTCCCTGGGCCAGAGCAGACTATGCTCGCGCTGCAGCGGTTCACGTTATACTAACGCGAAAACGGACTTCATTCACGTCAATGGAAAGCATATTTATACTGAATTGTTCCATATTCTATATAGTGCACTATGTGCCATTCACCATGTAGAAACTAGTAAATGTGTGAACAAATGACAGATTTCAGCCGCAGCTTCAGTGTCTGTTGATAGTGTAGGAGGGGGCGGGACTTCAGATCCTAGAGAGTATCTGATTGGACAGAAGATTTGATGAGAAGCTGAAATGCGATGTGATGTCATGAAAATCCATGATCCATTTTAGCGGAAGTGAGAGACTAAGTTTTGAATGCTTATCTCCTAAATGTGAATGTTGTTTTGGAACACACCAGCTTAATCATAACATTAAGACTAACATATTCATACTAAAAGCTAAAAAAAAAATTACATTTTGATTTAAGGGGGACTTTAAAGTGACCAACCACAACTATATTGTAAAAATACAGGGAAAAAAATAAAACAGGGCGAATATAAAAATAGGGTTATTCTCTGATTGTGTTCAAGGATAACTGTTACGTGCTGGTGCTGTAGAGATGAGGAGAGTACGGATATCCACAATAAAAGGGCTTTATTAACAAACAAGGAGCAGATAAGCAACATCAACACATAAACTAACAATAAGAATGGACAGGGAGTGCTAGGAGTGAGTCCAAATTAAAAGGAGTGCTGACGAGGAACAACAGGTGCTGGGAATACGGAGAGATGGCGGTAAGACTGATGAGGGAAGTGAAGGCAGGTGTGGAGAACAGGAGGATGCTGGGAACTGGAGTCCGGGAAGGCGTGAATGTAACAATAACTGTTAATGCACAATATTGATCCTCTAAAAACTAAAGCAGCATTTCTGACACTTTCCTTTTAATATGTATTTTTCACATTTATATTACATATTTATTATATATTAGTATATATTTTAATCTTCTAAATATATAATCATTAAGCTGACATGGACTCTTGAGGGTGATGCAAATGAGCTTGTCCTCTGTTAATTTGCATATTCATACAGTCACTTCTGGATCAGAAGTTTGAATTCATTCATTACAAGTTGCAATGCTGATATGAATGACACTACAATTAAATAATATAAATAAAGTCCTCTAAACTGATTAATGTGCTGCAGAATAAATCAACATTATAGAGCCTAAACTTTCATGATTAATTTGAGTATTTATGAATGTCACATTTGAAGACCCTTCTTCCTTTCTGCTTAGGCAAATTAGCTGCTAATTATTGCAGATCGCAATTCATGAAAATCATCCTCATGGTGAGTGTTGATGCAATTAATTGGATGTGAAATTGTAAATTAATTGCATCAAGAGTTGCAGTTTATCAGGCAGAGAAATTACGCAGTTATCATTTGTGACACTGTAATATTCACTGTTTTGGTATTAAGAGAAATCAATATGAACCTCAGGGAAAAAAAAGATTGTCATGCATTTAATTTTTCCATTACCCATTAAAAAGTCAACTGACTGCAGGAAATTTTCACCCCAGCTGGGCATAATTGGGGCATAAAATGCCTCAGTCTGAACTCTGTATTATTGTGGCCTTGCTGTGCAGCACTAAGAAATTGGTGACCTTTGCAAAAAGACACTTTCACTTACACAGTAAATGAATTTTCATGTTATGAGGAGACGCATCTTTTTAAATCAGTCTGAATATTTAAAAGCACAGGCATAGCTCAAACATGCTTACTGCTGCTGTGGCCACTCCCCGATGTCATTGAGGAGGATTAAAGGTACCTTCTGTTTCTCATCTCAGTGTCCTGATCTCAGACAAATCCTTCATCTCAACAATGCAAAGCTCATCTCAACTGATCTCCTTCATCTCCTCAACATTTAAAACAATGGCAATCCCTGATAACAATTCATATTAATTTTTAATCTATAATCCCATCTCTAACAGAGGTTACCAAAGTTAATTAAGCATCTTCCACATTCATGTAAATATGCATGAAGCACACAGATCAATGTTTCCGGATAGAGGAGAACAATGCAGACAAGGCTGAATTCTCATACCAGCACTGTGAATTGCACACCAAATATCCAAAATATGTCAATGCAAACACACAAAACACTGAAACACCACCAAGAGATGATGTTTATCCATCCATAGACACAATGAGTAACACTTCATGAATGTCCATCATCAGTTACATCTGAAGTGCACCCATGATGAACAATACATATAATACATGTACTAGTTTTTTGGACACTAGGGTTTGGAACAGAGAACCATTGTGTGTGTGTGTTTTAAAAAAAAAAAAATTATAAATACCGTAACCGTGCGAAATTCCCACGTTTTGGTTCCAAAGAAGTTTTTGTGCAATGTGTGGGCAAAGCGCTGGGAGCGTATCCTTTAATAGCGATGTCTCACTTCATGAATATTAATTATGTTGCCCGTTGCTTCCAGGAGCGCAACCAATTAACGCAGTTCAGCACTGCAAGGCCCTTGCGCTACTCATATACGCTTTGCGTCAGATATTTAAAAGAAAGTCGAAAATGTGGATTTATTTCGAAAGAAGATAGCATTACCATCCAATACCACCTCCGAACTTTGGGACTACATCACAGTAAAGATTCAGTCAAGCAGAGACAATGGACCATTTTGCCTGCAAAAATTTTACTAATGCGACCACACCTGAAGTTGGCACTAAGCCAGTAACAATTAAAAAATAAGGAAATAAGAGATTCAAGTGATTTAAACTGTTTTAAAGGATTAGTCCACCCAAAAATGAAAATTCTGTCATTAAAGGATTAGTCCACTTTTAAATACACTTTTCCTGATAAATTTACTCACCCCCATGTCATCCAAGATGTTCATGTCTTTCTTTCGTCATTCGAAAATAAAATAAAGGTTTTTGAGGAAAACATTCCTGGATTTTTCTCCTTGTAGTGGACTTCAGTGGGCACCAAACAGTTGAAGGTCATAATTAGTTTCACTGCAGCTTCAAATTGTTCTACACGATCCCAGATAAGAAATAAGGGTCTTATCTAGCGAATCGATCGGTCATTTTCGAAAAAAATACAACCGTTTGTGAACAGTTAAAAGTGAACTAATCCTTTAATTACTCATCCTCATGTCGTTCCAAACCCGTAAAACATTTGTTCATCTTCGGAACACAAATTAAGATATTTTTTATGAAATCTGAATGCTTTATAGACAATTTAACAACCGATTTCAAGGTCCAGAAAGGCTCTAAAGACATCATTAAAATAGTCCACATGACTGCAGTGATTCAAACTTAATTTTATGAAGTGATGAGAATACTTTTTGTGTGCAAAAACAAAACAAAAATAACAACTTTATTCAACAATATCTTCTCTTCTGTGTCATTCTCCTACGTTGTTTACGTTCAGCGCTTCCAGGTTCAGCGCTTCCAGGTGTCAGAACTTTAAGACTGCACAGAAAAACAAACTAACAATAACCAATCCATAAATTAAATTCTGCAAGACGTTGATGCTGAGGAATATCTCCCATCCCGGTAATACCCGTCTGGGTTTCCTCACGCCCCAGTGAACATATGCTAATGAAATAATGCATGTGTCACCAAGCATTAGCCCGCACAGGCATGAAATCAGAGCGACAAAAGCTATCTTCAGACTAATGAGGAAGATCTCCATATATGCTGACCTTACTACACACGAGTCGCATTAAATATTAGCTGAATTACATTACTTTTCTGTTGAAATATTACAATATTTTATTTTCAAAGACTAAAAGGACTTAAACATGTACTTACCTTTGGTTTTCTGTTCAGTAACCTGTAAATGAAAGCAAGAGATGCATTTTCAGCAAAAGCCATGATATATTTCACTGTACTTGTTCAGTGTAGTTGTTTACATGTTATTTGCATAGTATAATGAATATTCATACCATAATTCTGTAGCAGGCTGACCTGACATTTGCACTGGTAATAAATTATATATTCCAATTGTGTAATTAATTTATGCCTAGTCCATATTTTCTTTGCTGTCAAAAAATGTGTTTATGCATGAAAACATTCATAAATATCAGCAAAGTAGCACTACAGTTATAAATGATTAAAAGGATGGACTAAAAAAGATTCTTTATTTGAAACCACTTCATTATTGTCAAGCTAAAAATATGGACATATTCACAATGCAAATCTAGAGTGTTTTCCTGTTTTGTTGTTTAAGTGTTTGTTGTTACCATACTACTAACAGCCTTTGTTTAACTTGATTAGTACTATAAAGTTAGAATGAACGTCAAATGTACTGGTGCTTTGGTAATAAAACGGACACTAAATTAAAACAAAAAACTAGCACTACCAGACCTTCTGTCATATCAGCAGTACTGAGTGCAGACTCGATTTGGTACCCAAGTGTTGTCTGACTGACAGGTGTTCACTGTAAAACATTATTGTGATTTTAACAGTAAAAGACTGTAAAAATGCTATGGTGAAAAACTGTTAATTGATTTAGAGAAAGTTTCCGTACTATATACGGTGAATAACCATAATGTAATTTTACAGTAAAATACCATTAAATTTATGGTTTTTGGAAGTTAAAACAAGTCATTGTATAATTTACAGTGAAAAAACGTAAATTGACATTCCCACAATTCCCAGTGTGACACTTCTCATTTGATGTATTTTCGTTGAAATAACTCTGTTTCTTAGCTTTTCTTAGTTTTTTCTAATTGGTTATGTACATTAGGGTTTTATGTTACATCTAATGTTGTTGAATTGATGTTTATTGCATTTTTAAAATTTCATGTGTGTTACCATGATGGTGTTTAGTGTTTGTGTGAATGACACTGTGCACCTTCTATATATTAGTATTGTACTTCTCAGCTTTTGGAAAGCTGCTTGTGATTGAGCTTTGATTCATCATGTGTCTCATCCCCACTGTGTTTGGTGGTTGTCAGTGTATTTACAAAAAGGTACAAAACAGTACTTCAATAGGTTGGTAAATTAACATTATATCAGTTAATGAAATAAGTTTTTTTACTGTAAGTTTAAGTTAAATCTGTAAAACCAACAATGTTGCTACCGTATTTTTTATGGTAAATTTAATCACAGAACAAATTTCACGAGGCGACTAAAAAATATATTTTATTAGCAAATGGCTAGTAAATTGTATGATTTCAGTCACCTGTAATTGAGTTACAGGCAAAAAATAAAAGTTTAGCGCAAATATAATTTCATTGCTTGCTGAGCTTTCTGCATTGTCTCTTGGCTGAGAGCGCCCTCTGTTGCTTTCTCTCACACATGAGCACTCACCATGAGAGAAAGAGAGCACATGCAGAGGGCTCGTTGACATAACTGCCAATGTCCCGATCGGACCAGTGCTGCGTTGTCATGAAAGTTTATCATTTGCACGTGTTTTTAAGCCTTGCCAATTTAAAGGGGACCTATAATGCCCCTTTTACAAGATGTATATAAGTCTCTGTTGTCCACAGAATGTGTCTGTGAAGTTTCAGTTCAAAATACCCCACAGATCATTTATTATAGCTTGTCAAATTTGCCCCTATTTGGGTGAGCAAAAACTGAGTTTTTGTGTGTCCCTTTAAATGCAAATGAGCCATTGCTCCCAGCCCGCTTTCCAAAAGAGGGGGGAGCTTTAACAGCTTGCGCTTCGGTTGCTCAACAAGAACAAAGCTGGAGAATCTTACTGTGTGTAACAGTCTATTGGATGAGTGCATTAGCTCTTAAAGTGACAGCAGCCTAATATTCCTGCTGTTGTCTGTGTTTTTAATGTTAATTAAATAACAGAGTCACTGCAAAAAAAAAAAAAAAAAAACACTCAAAGCTATTGACTGAATAACTTCTGTAACTTTAATAAGGATTAATCTATATATGAAGACTATGCAGTGCTATTTTACATTTGATTACTTTATTCAATTTCTGTGAATCTACATCTATCTACTGTTAGATCTACCTGAAAAACCTGAAAAGCACTGTTTATTTAATTGAAATCATTTCTATTGTTTATCTGTGCTATTGATTTTAGTTTGATTATTTGATCTTATTTTATTACAAACGGTTTACTTGACTTTAGTTGTGTTTGAAATTTACATATTTTATTGTATTTATGTAGACTTTTTTTATTTGTTCTTGCATTCGCTACATTGATCTTGCATTCCATGTAAAAAGTTTGGCGAGTAAAATATATATATATATAAAAACAAATTACTAGCCAATGCAATTCCAGCTTCAGTGTATCTGTAGAGGGTTGAATAAGAACTGGCTCTTGATTCCCAACCCTACTCATAAATAATAAAAAAATACCTGAAGGCTACATGCAATATTTGAATTTAATATGCATATTTTCATGTAACTTTTTATATAACCCATTCAACAGCATATTTGTGGTATCAAAATAACAACTACTACAAAATACATCACTAATCAAACGTTCTGAGACTTCATCTACTTGAATAGAATGATTTCTTATTCAGCCTTGAGGGAGGTTCAAAATTCTACCTAGCCCAGAATAACAGCATGATTCAACAAGCACCAACCAAAAACAAAACTCAATTTCAAGTCTTAAAACACATCTTGCCTCATAATCTTGACAAGAGGCCCAGCAGGGGCCTTGAGCAAATCATATTGGCACAAACAGTGGCCTGCTAATCGAGTGGAAACAGACTACAAACGGCCCTCTGTCAGAGAGGAGGCTAAGGGGAAGAGGAGTAAGAGAAGGAAGCAAGGCCAGCATGCTAGTTTACATTCCCTGGTCCCATTCCAGAACTGTTATAAAGACTGCTCTTTTCTTACTGCCCTTTTAAGTACAGAACACCAACTCCAGAACACTCATCTGAAAGGTTCTGGATGAAGATACTGAAGTGCTCAATGTGCATTTGCTGAATCCCAGAATATCTAAATATTGATTCAAACACTGATTACAGAATCTTGATAGGAAAAAAACCTTTAGAGATGATATACCCTTAAACCAAAAATGTAATCTGTTGAAACTGATATACAACAGATATATATGCACAATATATATGTAGCACATCAGATAACGGATTAGCGTTTTTTTCATTTATCAGGAGTCGGTATTGGATAATTGTGTGTGCTTATCCTTGCCACCATCTAACATTAATCTCACTCAAATTAACTGTTGTACGTTAAATGTAACTGTAACTTGTAAATTGTGTTTTGTTTTCTCTGTTCCCTGTTCTGCTTTGCCGGATTTCTGTGCCCTCGTTAATCTCCTTGGTTGTTAATTAATCCCGCACCTGTTTCTGTTCTAGTTAATTATCTCTCCCTGTGTATTTAAGCCCTTAGTTCCCTCAGTTCTTCGTTTGGTCTTGTTTATGTGTAGTGGTTGTTTTCTCTAGTGTTTTTCTGCGATCTCCTGAGTATTCTTAGTTTAAGTGTTAATAAAAGATTTATGTGCTATTCTCCTGTGTCATGCATTCTCTGCAACCACTTGTGACAGTAACATTATTTCATATTGTACATTAAGTTTAATATAATAAGATTACTAAATTCACTTGTAGCATTTGAAAATGACTGGTGGTGTGTGTAAGCCATCATTGTCCTTATCATAAAAATAATAATCTGTCTTTTTGGCTAGACAGTGAGAAGTGTTTTTTTCTTGTTTTCTTTTCTTTTGTTTTAACAGAATTAAAACAAACTGACCGTTTTCTCTGCAGCGTTCTTCTTTGTCTCAACTTCTTGCTTTTTCTTTTTCTTTTCTTCCATCAAATGGTTCTCTCCTTGTGATGTTCAGCTTTTCTCAGCTAGAAGAAACACAGGTGAATGGTTAATAATTGACAGGATGGAATCAAACTACCACCCAAGCCATGAGACCATGCAAGAGCTTAAAATGAAATCAAAGAAACCCCTGTGGACTATAGTACCTGCAAGATTAGGACAGTGGAAGAACTATGATTTCCAAATCCAGCTTTATTACTTAGTCATCCAGAGAAAAATCATCTAAATTGAGAAGTGGGGGAGGGTTTATTATCAATCAAGACTTTATTTCCTATATCTGGAAGCTGGTAATGGTTTCTGAGACCCATCAAAGCAATTAAAAACCTCCAAGGCCAACCTGAGGACACCAGTCCCTGTGGTGAGTCTAGTTCAGTTCCAATACAAAATAACCTCAAAGGCCTTGATAACACTCGGACTGTGCATTGATTTGGCAAATTGATTGTGCTACAGGGGTCCATCTACATTTTGTCGGTGCCAGTAGGTATTTTGACTGCACTGTATAGGTAGCATGACAATGGCAAATGGACAGATGATTCTTATCTTTCCCAATGTAAGACTATCACTGCGCAAATCTAAACACATTTTCCACCCAACAACACACAATCTCATTCCATTGACAGTGCAAATATAAAGGTCCTGAGTGAGGTATTAGTCCATGAAAAGCAAAGTATTATACCAATAAATATGGAAAAGGTGTCCTGTTGTGTTGCCAGTTTGTAATGGAAAAGCTGTCAATCAGTGAGACAGGAAGACTGCAAGTGACAACAGTGCATTGTACGAGAACAACGCACTGGCAGAGAGCCATGGAATGGCTGCACCAATGCTTAGAGTTGCCAATCCGATGTCCTGAATTGCCCTCTGGCCCAAACATCTCCTATTGGCTGGTAATCTATTCCCTACTTTTGCTGGCCAATCAGAACACAGGTGTTTGAGTGATTGCCATTCACATTACCTCTTGGCAGAGGTCCAGAGTGAGAAGATAGGACATCGGAGTGGATCATGTTGAAATTACTCCGTTGCATTTTGTGGAGGGGGACACTGAACGGCTTTATAAATATCCCACACCCTTTGTGTGCTGGAATTTTCCAAAGCCTAGCCATCCAGCTGTTCATAAAACATTACCATCTGCTGATACAGTCCCAGCTAGGAATTACATAAACATAATGTGATCTTTATTTCTGATTGGTTTATTATTAATGGCAAGAATAATGAAGACTCCATTCCTTGGCACAGACTAAAATTTATTCCAGGTTTTACTTTGCTCAATCTTTAAAAAAATTTTTTTTTTAAATATATTATCTTTAATGTGGTCAGACACATTTGAAGTAGGGCTAAGCGATATACTGTATATACACTAAATTACACATTCAACATTTAATATTTTCAAGGTTTACTCTTAAATGGTTTTGAAACCCAAAGAAACCATTATTACAAATGTTTGGATACAAGGACAAATCATAATTATATGTCCATATTTATTAATACAGCGGGCAAGAATACATCTGCGAACCCTTTGATAATATCAGGATTTCTGCTTTGATTTCATAATCTTAATTTAACCCATAATTCTAGACAAATACAATCAAACATCACTGGTGAACCGAGACTACCTGTGGTCAGGCTATGTGATTTACTGTGAAAATTTCTACACAAGCCCTCTCCTCTTTCAACACCTGCACCAGATGGGACTTATCGTGAAGGAAGAGTTGGTGCACCCCCCACCAAACAAAATGCCTTGAACAAAAGGTCACCAAAAGGCTCCATTCGCTGAATCAGAGATGATGACCTTTTGTTATTGAAGTGGATGGACACAAGGGAGGTCTCCATGTGCACAACTGCACACACAGTGTACAGTGGGGAGACTGTGCTGAGGTGGCAGACAACAGAGGATGGGCAAAAAAAGATGGTCCCTGTACCCAGGCCAACAGCAGTTCAACAGTACAATAAGTATCCTGGGAAAAATAAGAATGCTGGGAACAAAGTCTGTGCACCGCAAAACAAAGAAGTGGTCCATGACCATTTTCCCGGACTTAATGGAAATTGCAGTGACCAACAGCTTCATTTTACACAAAGAGCTGTGTGCCATCCACCAGGACAAGCCCATGACACGGCAAAACTTTCAGAAGCTGTTAGTTGCTCAGCTCACAGGCGTTCCCCTGGATGGCAGCCCCAAAGAGAGAAGATGGGATCATCTGCCTGTTCCTGTGAGTGACATTCCAGGCCTATTGCAGAGGGCCAGCATGGGTCTGAGTTGTTGCATACAATGCAAAAGAAGCACCCCAGGGAAGTGCCAGGAGAGTGATGTGGGCCTATGAGTGCAATTAGATAGGACATTTGAGTGACTGGATTGTAAAAATGCCTGGANGAGCCATTAGTTTAAAACTGAGGTGGTGACGATTTTATAAACACTTGCCTAGTTTAGGTCATCTTTTCGCGGACCACTAGTGGGCGATGGCGGACCACACTTTAAGAATTACTGTTCTAGACAAATACAATCAAACATCACTGGTGAACCGAGACTACCTGTGGTCAGGCTATGTGATTTACTGTGAAAATTTCTACACAAGCCCTCTCCTCTTTCAACACCTGCACCAGATGGGACTTATCGTGAAGGAAGAGTTGGTGCACCCCCCACCAAACAAAATGCCTTGAACAAAAGGTCACCAAAAGGCTCCATTCGCTGAATCAGAGATGATGACCTTTTGTTATTGAAGTGGATGGACACAAGGGAGGTCTCCATGTGCACAACTGCACACACAGTGTACAGTGGGGAGACTGTGCTGAGGTGGCAGACAACAGAGGATGGGCAAAAAAAGATGGTCCCTGTACCCAGGCCAACAGCAGTTCAACAGTACAATAAGTATCCTGGGAAAAATAAGAATGCTGGGAACAAAGTCTGTGCACCGCAAAACAAAGAAGTGGTCCATGACCATTTTCCCGGACTTAATGGAAATTGCAGTGACCAACAGCTTCATTTTACACAAAGAGCTGTGTGCCATCCACCAGGACAAGCCCATGACACGGCAAAACTTTCAGAAGCTGTTGGTTGCTCAGCTCACAGGCGTTCCCCTGGATGGCAGCCCCAAAGAGAGAAGATGGGATCATCTGCCTGTTCCTGTGAGTGACATTCCAGGCCTATTGCAGAGGGCCAGCATGGGTCTGAGTTGTTGCATACAATGCAAAAGAAGCACCCCAGGGAAGAGCCAGGAGAGTGATGTGGGCCTATGAGTGCAATTAGATAGGACATTTGAGTGACTGGATTGTAAAAATGCCTGGAGAACTGGAGTTAAAAGGTTCTTAAGTGAAAACTGTGCAGCCCAGTGTCACAAAAAACTTGTATAAATATATTACAGTTCATTTTTCAAGTTTGAAGTGTTCTTTTGTTTATGAGTTTTCTAACTTTTCTGAACAATTTTTTATTTTTGTCAATTTAAATACTATTTACAAACTCACTACACACAGTAATGGTCAATAACTGTCATTTATTGAAATCCATTTGTTCTCTGAAAAAAAGGACACCTTGCACTGCAAGATACCACACTGTTATAATGTTAGTCCAAAAAAAAAACGACCAATTTTGGCTTTAGGTTCCAAAGGGTTAACTAATAACACACAAACAATTGTACTTTTCATGTGTTTATGAATAGGCCTACATCACAGTGCAGGGTGGACAAAGTAAACAAACCCTTTATAACTTGTAGATCCTCCTTCAGCAGCAAACCGGGGCAGCTTTGGGGTCATCGTCTTGGTGCCTCACTCAATCTCTCTAAAGCTTGAAATCATGAACTCAGAAGTAAGCAGGAGCGAGCATTGTGGAAAATACAAGCGCACATCCAGCTCTCAGAGCTAATGTGTGGGTGCACTTAAGTTTTAGGGAGTAATGAATTAGATAAATTAGACTAACTTTAATTGTAAGGATTATTCTGTCTTTAATTTTTACAATGGAGACTATATGAATGAATGAATGAATGAATGAATGAGGCATTTATATAGCGCTTTCCTATGTACAACTGTACACCCAAAGCGCTTTACAATCATATCAGGGGTCTCTCCTCATCCACCACCAGTGTGCAGCATCCACTTGGATGATGCGACGGCAGCCACAGTACAACGGCGCCAGTGCGCTCACCACACCCCAGCTGTAGGTGGGGAAGAGAGAGAGTGAAAGAGCCAATTTTAAATGGATGGGGATTATTAGGAGGCTGTGATTGGTAAGGGCCTATGGAGGGAATTTGGCCAGGACACCGGGGTTACACCCCTACTCTTTACGAGAAGTGCCATGGGATTTTTAATGACCACAGAGAGTCAGGACCTCGGTTTAACGTCTCATCCGAAGGAC
>RJVU01079141.1:1264398-1278470 GCA_003731715.1 Anabarilius grahami
TGTGCTCTTCCGATCTTTATTTTTTTTTTAAGAGTTATTTTACTTTTAATTAAATTATTCAAATTCTGTAGTATTTCTTACCTGAATACGATTGTCAGACCTACCTGAAAAAAGTTAAAGAAGAGTTTATTTCATTTGTATCTTTTAATCTATTGTATTTATTGGTGCTATCGTTTGTAACTAGATTAGATCATTTTATTAATTACTTGTCGTTTTTTGTAAATTAAATTCAGAGTTTGAAACCAAGCTTCCTTTTGCTTTGTATAAGCTATTGCAACAAAACTACTCCATTGTAAAAATGAATAAAATGAGTGAGCAAACATTTAGGTAAAATAATTGTAATTGTTTAATGTTTATGTGAATAAAAGCCTAAATTAAAAGTCTGATAATATAAAGCAATAGTGGCTCTTCAGAAGACTTGGATTAAACCTCTCAATTCTGTCACAATGTGTCATACTTTTTGAAGCTTGAAAATAATGATTGCCTAGAATTTCAATGGATAGACAAAAAATATTATGATATAATATTTAAAGTATTAATTATTTTTTTTATCAAAAATGGTTTTAAACATCTATATTTTCAAGGTATCATAACAAAGTTAGAAATTCCAGTATTGTGACAACACTATACCTCAACTGTTCAAAGAACACAACTCAATATTTTTTTTAGACAGCAGTGATTTACTATGTGCTTCTCTGATGGTGGAAACATCGAAGTCTTCAGCAGGTTGTAAAGTTCTCTGGAGGTTTTCTTTGCTATCCTCACCTTGTTCAGCATTGCCCACAGTGTTCTTTAAATGACCTCAGTCACTCAAGTCACGACTTTCTCAATAGGAGCAGTGCAGTCTCAACGGTCCAGAATTTCTTACATTTGTAGACAGGGTATCTTACATGAACATATCTTATGATGAACACCCAGGTCTTTATCAATGGTTTCGTAGTCTTTTCCAGCTTTGTGAATCTCTGCGATGCATTTTTAAGATCCTGTGAAAGCTTTTGGGATCGAGGCATGGTTCACACAACCACTTTTTTTGTGAAAAACTGGTATGTCAGTAACCAGGCTTTGTGTGACTTTATTTAAAGGGCAGGACCCCTGAGCAACCCACACTTCCATTCTCATCTCCTTCATTGACTCCAATTATCTTTGGAGATGTCAAATCAGAGGAAAACACTGATGTAAGCCTAAACTTAAAGGTGCCATGGAATGGAAAATTGAATTTGCCTTGGCATAGTTGAATAACAAGAGTTCAGTACATGGAAATGATATACAATGAGTCTCAAACACCATTGTTTCCTCCTTCTTATGTAAATCTCATTTGTTTAAAAGACCTCCGAAGAACAGGCAAGTCTCAACATAACACCGACTGTTACGTAACAGTCGGGATCATTAATATGTACGCCCCCAATATTTGCATATGCCAGCTCATGCTCAAGGCATTACACAAGGGCAGCCAGTATTAACGTCTGGATCTGTGCACAGCTGAGTCATCAGACTAGGTAAGCAAGCAAGGACAACAGCGAAAAATGGCAAATGGAGCAATAATAACTGACATGATCCATGATATCATGATATTTTTTGTGATATTTGTAAATTGTCTTTCTAAATGTTTCGTTAGCATGTTGCTAATGTACTGTTAAATGTGGTTAAAGTTACCATCGTTTCTTACTGTATTCACAGAGACAAGACTGTCGTTATTTTAATTTTTTAAACACTTGCAGTCTGTATAATGCATAAATACAACTTCATTCTTTATATATCTCTCCAACAGTGTGTAATGTTAGCTTTAGCCACGGAGCACAGCCTCAAACTCATTCAGAATCAAATGTAAACATCCAAATAAATACTATACTCACATGATCTGATGTATGCATGCAGCATGCATGACGAACACTTTGTAAAGATCCATTTTGAGAGTTATATTAGCTGTGTGAACTTTGTTTATGCAATGATAGAGTGGCGAGCTCGGGGGGGCGGGGAGCGCGAGCAATAAAAGGGGCCGCAGCCTAAATCGGCGCATTTCTAATGATGCCTCAAAATAGGCAGTTAAAAAAATTAATTAAGAAAAATCTATGGGGTATTTTGAGCTGAAACTTCAGACACATTCAGGGGACACCTTAGACTTATTTTTACATCTTGTAAAAAAACTTTCGATGGCACCTTTAAATTTGAATGTTGTTCCAGGATCAACAAAGATGTTGATCCAGGAACATGTTACATTTGATGAAATCAGGTTCTGCGGGAATGCCTCTGTGACTGTGTCTTGAAGCACATGTGAAATCAGTCCAATGCCATGATGGGATGTCATCCCATAGCATTTGACGTCATGATTATGAAAAGCTATAAAGCACAACTTGACCAAACAATGTCACCTTCGGTGCCTTCAGCAAGTGCTCTTTGTGAATTTTTGTCTTATTTATTGTTCATTTGTCCTGATGAGCAAACAACAATTTAAATCGTGTGTTCCTCCCTGCCCACACTACATAACGGTTGGGGATACACACGATTTGTGTTGACTGTTAGGTAGCGGAGCATGCAGTCAGCTCTCGAGATGTCTCAAGGTCACCATACCCAACAAAGTAATAATAAGAATATTATAAAAAAATAAATAAAAAACATACTGTGATTTGTTGACTTCATCACAGTCAATGCCATTTGTTTACAAATAACACACCGGAATTCACTAATCTCAACAGTGGAAAATGACCCAAGTTTCAAGATAAATATATATCACTTGCTCTGGGCAAGAGACCTAAAGAGCACACTGAGCTATAGTTAATGAAAACAGAGACTTTCTAAATGTTCAAAAAGAAATGAAAGAGGATGAAAAAAATCATATTAAAATGAATATATGAAAATCAAAAACTAAAATAAAGTATGAGAAAGTGAGAGAAAGTGTGAGATTTATTCTCAAAAATGAAAAGTCCCAAGTTGCATGACCAAGCAACGTTTAAGATGAAGAGTTGCGAGGAACAAGGTTACCGTAGAACCCACAGGGCAGAACATGGGAGGTATACAGAAAAACACCTTGAAAGGTGGTGTGTTTCGGAGTGTGCTGTCCTGACTCATATCCAGCCCCATGGAGGCTGTGAGCAGAGACCTGTACTCACAAGGACAGGTGGCTGGCCACAAAGGAGGGGAGGNAAAAAAAAAAAAAAAAAAAAAAAAAAAAAAAAAACTTAACCTTTGGCCTTCCTGCAGTCGAATATTACCTGCAGCTCCCCTTGCCAGTGCACTGCACTGACCAGATCATCAAGAGGCCTTCTCAAACTACAACTAAAGAGCAGCTTAGCACATCCTATGTGTTAAATTTACTGAGTGCTAAGGATATGCGCAACTGGGGGTGGGCACTATCTGCTAAATTTAGAAAGCTTGGCTGTCACGTACAACCTGATAACATGACTCTTTGAGTGACCAATATTATAGCTATAAAAAGGAAAAGTTCTCAAAAAAAAAAATCAGTAAGTATTGCACTCTTATGTAATTCCAAATATGTAGGCCTATGAGTTTTTTATTCATCTACGGAAAACAAAGGTGAATTTTTAAAGAATTTTCCAAAAAGTGTATGAGGACTAGATTGGACAAGCTCCAAAATGACAAAAACACCATAAAAGTAAGCTAAAAGTAGTCCATTCAACTCTACAATACAAGTTGTCTAAAGCCACGCATTAGTTCTGAATAAGAAATCAGGGCTTGACAATAAGGACACTCTGGACAGTTGATGGACATGGCCAATCAGGCCAGTGCTGCATCGTCATGAAAGTTTATCATTTGCACTTGTTTTTAAACCAATTCAAATATTCAAGCGCAAGATGACGTGAAAAAGAAATCAAGTCAGTACTCATGCACTGTGAAGTTTTGTGTGAAATCTGCACCTCAGTGTGCGAATACTGAATTGAGTTCCCTTTCACGTCTTCTTGCACTTGAATGAACAAATTCACACAAAATTGTCAAAATACCCATCTTGAGAGAAAATGCATGTGTAACAGTATATTAGATCAGTGCATTCACTCTTGAAGTGACAGCAGCCTAATATACCTGCACCTGTCTGTTTTTAATGTTAATCAAACATCAAAGGACAAAGAAAAAAAAAACTTTTCTTGACTGAATAACATTTGTAACTTTAATAAGGAATAATCTAGATTTAATTTAATCTAATACAATGAAGAACAGGCCTATGCAGTGTTATTTTACATTTGATTAGGCCTATTCTATTCAGTTTCTGTACCTGAAAACTATTGTTAGACCTCCTTGAAAAACTGAAAACCACTTATTTGTATGTTTTTTATATTGTATTTATTTGTGCTATTGCTCATAACTTGATCATTTGTTTTTATTTTATTACTGACCGTTTACGTGTCTTTAATTATTTAAAAATGTATATAGGCTAAGAGATCGACCAATATCGATTTTTTATAACAGATACCAATTATTTGCATGTTTATGTGTCCGATAACCAATATATAGAACCGATATTTATTTATTGTTTTATTTCTGTTTTTGATCAATTATAACAACAGCACCTTAACTGAACAAACTGTTTTATTTAAGGTCCCTCTGCAGTCATTTGTATCCCTTAAAACTCATCTTGGATCACCAAAATGACATATTTAAACATTTTTTTTAATTTAAATTCTTCATGCCTTAAAATAGCTTGAATGTAACTCTACACCCTTGCCTCATTTAGTATACGTGGTTCTATGAATATGTAAATTAGCCCCACCTCCACTCATTCACACCAGCTCAGAGATCGACTCGACGATCCCACATTGACGTATTTGGTTACAAATCAAATCATCGTTTGTGATGTCAGAAACACCAGTGATTTCAAACCACGTTTTTGAGACTGTCTTTGGTTCACTGCAGAAAATACTCAGCAATGGTGTTGACTTATGAATTTGCACATGGTTTGTCTTAAAGCACATTAAAAACACCACATAGACAAACACAACATTAAAAACTTGATTTTTACCACAAGGTGACTTTTTAGATACTGTAATTTCTGCAATGTATCCCTCCTTGCATACAAAAAACACACTTCTACATCAATAAATAGAGTCTGAAAGAAAAAACAAAATAGTGCACTGTCACTAAAGTGTCTTTTTTTTTTATAAAATCTTTGAAACAAACAGGTAACAAATATAGTAAGTAAAAATAATTCTAACAAATTTTTAAAAAACATAAAACATTCTAAACTGCCTGAAAAAAAAAACAAAAAAAAACATTACTATTGGTACTTTAGTGTAGCTTAAAGGGTTAGTTCACCCAAAAATGAAAATTATATCATTAATGACTCACCCTCATGTCGTTCCAAACCTGTAAGACCTCCGTTCATCTTCGGAACACAGTTTAAGATATTTTAGATTTAGTCCGAGAGCTTTCTGTCCCTCCATTGAAAATGTATGTACGGTATACTGTCCATGTCCAGAAAGGTAATAAAAACATAATCAAAGTAGTCCATGTGACATCAGTGGGTTAGTTAGAATTTTTTGAAGCATCGAAAATACATTTTGGTCCAAAAATAACAAAAACTACGACTTTATTCAGCATTGTCTTCTCTTCCGGGTCTGTTGTCAATCCGCGTTCACGACTCCGCAGTGACGCTGCTGACGTGTTATCTGGTGCGCCCGAGCTTCGTTTACAGTCTGAGGGAGACGCACGCTGTATTCAAGCTATTCTACATTGTTTGTATTTTGGTATTGCTATATTTTTTTAAATGGTGCGTAAGTGTGCATGTCGCGGATGTCCTAATCGCCAAAAACAACCACGGCGACGTAAAAGTGCATTACCAACGCCGACAGATGAGAGGATTCACTTTTACTCTTTCCCGGTAAACGATCCAGAGCGACTAAAGCTATGGCTGCTATGAAGAATAGCTTGAATGCACCGTGCGTCTCCCTCAGACTGTAAACGAAGCTCGGCCGCACCAGATAACACGTCACTGCGGAGTCGTGAAAGCGGATTGACAACAGACCCGGAAGAGAAGACAATGCTGAATAAAGTCGTAGTTTTTGTTATTTTTGGACCAAAATGTATTTTCGAAGCTTCAAAAAATTCTAACTAACCCACTGATATCACATGGATTACTTTGATGATGTTTTTATTACCTTTCTGGACATGGACAGTATACCGTACATACATTTTCAATGGAGGGACAGAAAGCTCTCGGACTAAATCTAAAATATCTTAAACTGTGTTCCGAAGATGAACGGAGGTCTTACCGGTTTGGAACGACATGAGGGTGAGCTAACCCTTTAATAATCCCAGTTGAATCTTTTTATTTATAACATTTATTTCCACAGAGCTGTAATTATTTAGATGTTTATTAGTGAAATAAAGATTATATAGTAAATGTTAATATAATTTAAGGAGTTTTACATGAGTGGATCATTTTAAAAGCTACATATGGTGGCCATGCTGGTGCATCTGAGCATCAGCCCGGTGAGTGAATGGCACTATGAACGCGAATTTACGAGACTAACGATAAGCATAGACAACAGAGAGAGAATTAAATTCAGTTCTTTTATTTCCAACATGCACTTATTCATAGCTGTTTTATTTAATTCATGTAAAGTTACATCTTTATTGGGACAGGACTTTACATTTCGTGACTCATCATTTCGTGCGTTCGTGTGTTTTTTTTTTTTTAGCGCCAAGTTTAAACTACATGTCAAGCATTTATGTAACATCTCATTTGTGTATTAATTTGTGTAACAGCTTTAACACAGCTGTTGACTCATCTGCCCTGAGAGGCAATGCTTTAATGGCGGTCTTGCACGCAATTCTCAAAACGACCACAAGATGGCATTAATCAGTGAATCCGATTTTACAAAACCAAAACCTGATTATGGGAAAATGCTTAATCTGTCAACGAACAGAGGTAAGTCTGCTGTATTTATACCTCTTGTCATTGGTTGAGTTGATTAACTGAATGCTCTCCACTTGTGCTAATTAGGTTAATTATCTGAACCTGCTCCTCCCAAACTTTGTTAATAAAACATCAAGATTGCATGCGTCAAAGTTTATTTACCTCAAGAATCGCAGTTATTAGTAAAATGACTCACCAGCGATGTATTTTACTGATTAATTCATCAGAGCAGTGCTGACAAAATGTACTAACGTTATACAGTACGTGTAGAGAGAGAGCGCGCGCGCGAGAGAGAGTATGCGCTTTCAGGACACAATGAAATGTATTTTGTGGCAAAAACCATGACACTAACTTGTCGTTTTCATCCTATAGTTTATTATATTTATTTGCTTGGTCAGTGTCGTTGTGGGTGTTGTATGGAGCCAGATCAGTCTCAAAAATAATACATTTACAAAACAAAATTCATAAAATGCACGGCACAGTTCACATTTACAAAATCAGAATTGTAAATTCAAAACACAATCCATAAATACACAAATAAAATTCGCATTTACAAAATCTGATTCGTAAATTCAAAACACAATAAATAAATACAAAAGTAAAAGTATAAATATTTACCCAAATGCTCACAAATACATCTTACCTAAATACATTTAAAAAGTTTACACAAATATGTATACATCAAGTTCTTGAATTAATTTCCATCACACATTTATGAATGATGTTACATGTATTTATGGATCATTAAATCTGGATTTGCAAATCCTCACACATGCGTGGACTGCTTTGAATTTGTGTGTGGTATTTCAGACCTTCCTGGCACATTAAGATTCATAAATATCTTTTTATGGAGGATGTTCTATTTAGCCAATCGTGGTGAGCTTTTAATCCACCAATCAAAACGCTCCTTACTGAACAGACTCAAGAAGCCCAACGCTGCGCTTGTACTGTGCATTGTTCAATGATCCGGTCCTTTAAATTAAATTAAATTAAATTAAATTAATAGTACCCACTGCAAAATCATACTGGTCACCCCATGGGGTTCATGTGAGAAGTAGCAATATGTAATTTGTGAACATATCATTCTTTTGAGTCTTACATGTTAATTATATTGGCTGATTCAGTTAAAGTAGTCTGAGTGATTTGTTGACTAACTGAACTGAGCTCCCCGACTTGATGATCTGTGGCCTGTTGCATAAACTGAGACTAGGTAATACAATATTTATTATTATTATTATTAAGACTGATTACAACTAAGTTAATTGAATAAAAACTTGGAACTTAATTGGAACTAAATTGAAATGTAATTAATTTACCAATAAACATTAATTTTAGGTGGATGTATTTTTGGAGTTTACACCCTAAAAAAAATTGCTGTTTTGTAAGAGAAGTCCATTTTGCTATGGGTAGTATTCAGTTTACGGCATTTTTCATTGATTTCTATGTTATCAGCAAAACAGTGATTGACTGTTGTACAAGTTTGACAGCAAATCAGTGGTTTCAAGCTTGTAATGAGCTGGTTATCAAAGCACATGCAATCCAAGTTGACTGTTAGGCTACACTTTATCCAATTGTAGAGTGATGGAGGTAAGCATCTTCCAATAATAAGACCATCTCTGCCTTGGTTACAACTATACAACAGACTACAAGAAGGGTAGACTAGTAAATAAATTAATTTTTATAAAAAACATTCGGCTTCAGTAAACTCTGAATATATGGTGGTGCGTTTTGTCATTTTTAAAGCTTGACAGCCGCTTGTTACAATTCACTTAACTGTACGTTAAAGAGAAGAGTAAACATTCTGCTAAACTTCTCGTGGTGTGTTTCACAGACAAACACAAATGTTTAGAATAACATGATTGGGGAGTAGATTATTATTAGAAGTTATTATTTAGGTAACACTGCAACCAAATTGAGACCAAAACCAAATCATCATTGAATACTGTACCTTTAAAGAAGTTACCATGTGATGTTTAAGAAGTTATAGCAGCATATAGCAGAATTGAGGTTAAATAATCCAGGATTGTCCTACAGAGGAACAAAATCTCTGACTAAGCTGTCAAATCATCAATGTCATCGATTTCCTGATGAAATTTATCAAAGTGAAATTGGATAAGACACCATCACAGGTTCAGGAGATGGAATCAGTATCATTCCCAAATGGTTCTCCCTTTCATGCTGAAGGTTATACTGACAGCTACCACAGAGGCCACACACAGAAGAACAGACAATTGCCTCTGACAGCCTGTCAGGGGTACAAAGCACAATAAAAGGCAAACAAGTATTTATAAATAGAGAATGGAAAACACTAATTTTAATAGTACGTCTGAGAGCACTATTGAATCAATACACAGGACAATACAACTGACGTATACAAGAATTCAGGTTAAATTCTTGAAACCAAAATCATGATAGGAAAACATAAAAGAACTGAAGACAGACAGCATAAGCTTTCAGAAAGAAAAGCTACTGCATCTTGAACTAGAGCTTTGTTGAAGCGGTCTTTTCCTCTCAATCTCAGATTTATCGATTTCTGTCAGGACCACTATCGTCAAATATGATTGATAAATTGCATAGAGTTTGTATTGACTGTTTGTATTGTTCTGTTCTGGGCAAGAACTCTCTGCGCATCCATGCAGCCTAGCATGGAGTGCAGCAATCTGATTCAGGGGAATCGGAAGGCCAAATCCTGACTGACGAGAGGAGGAGCTGGAGATGGAGGAGGGTAATTAGCTCCTGAGAAATGTGATAGCTGCTGATAATACTGAGGAGCTATATATGGATTCTATAATAGGCGTCGCATTCCTATAGGTCCTATAGACACATGTCACCTGGGAATCAGCTGATGCAAACTTAACTAACGTGACCTGCCAGAACAGAAGCTACCCTAACCCTAACCCTAACGCCATGCCAGCTTCTGTGGCTATTTTCATGGTGAGAAAAATGTATGATAAAACTGTTTCAGGTGATCAGAATTTATTTTTTGTTAAAAACTCTAAAACTATATTTGGTTTAACTTTGTTAAAAACCTGTTTTTTTTTCTTTTGAAGAAGTTTCGCACATTTAGGGATGCACCGAACAGGGCTTGAAAATAAGGTCTGCCTGATGGTCCAGGGCCAGTGTGATAGATGCTCGAAACAGTTAATGGAATTGTCACTTGCCCAACTTGCTACGTCATCATGAAAGTTTATCATTTGAACGTGTTTTTAAAGGGTTAGTTCACCCAAAAAAGAAAATTCTGTCATTTATTACTCGATCTCATGGCGTTCCACACCCGTAAAACCTTCGTTAATCTTCGGAACACAAATTAAGATATTTTTGTTGAAATCCGATGGCTCAGTGAGGCCTCCATAGCCAGCAATGACATTTCCTCTCTCAAGATCCATTAATGTACTAAAAACATATTTAAATCAGTTCATGTGAGTACAGTGGTTCAATATTAATATTATAAAGNAAAAATATTTTTGGTGGGGAAAAAAAAAAAAAAAAAAAAAAGACTTATATAGTGATGGCCAATTTCAAAACACTGCTACAGGAAGCTTCGGAGCATTATGAATCAGCGTGTCGAATCAGCGGTTCGGAGCGCCAAAGTCACGTGATTTCAGCAGTTTGGCGGTTTGACACGTGATCCGAATCAAGATTCGATACGCTGATTTAGTTTTTTTTGGCGCACCAAAAATATTCTCGTCACTTTATAATATTAATATTGAACCACTGTACTCACATGAACTGATTTAAATATGTTTTTAGTACATTAATGGATCTTGAGAGAGGAAATGTCATTGCTGGCTACGGAGGCCTCACTGAGCCATCGGATTTCAACAAAAATATCATAATTTGTGTTCTGAAGATTAACAAAGGTCTTACGGGTGTGGAACGGCATGAGGGTGAGTAATAAATGACATTATTTTCCTTTTTGGGTTAACTAACCCTTTAAGTCTTGTCAGTTTAAACATTATAGCGATTTTTAACCATTCAGGCTGCGTTTACACTGGCACTAAAAATCTTTTTTTTTTTTTACTAGCATTTGAGACAAAAATTGTTTACCCACAAAGATAGCTTTTTTAATGTTGTATTATGAGACAGACATGCTTGTATGCGCTCGCAATATTGAGGTGGAAACTTTAAATATTGGTAAGAGATTGCGCACACAAACATTCAGGAGCATTGAAACCTGTTTTCAACCTCTGCCCCGTGAATTGTATAAATTAAAAAGCTTCGCTACTGAAAGCTACATTATAAGCCTATTTCTCAGCAACAAGGTGATGACTTAGCCGTTTTTGAAAATAAAATCACAGCTTCACAGACGCTGTACAGACGGAGGCAGGGGTGTGAAGTAACGAATTACCAATACTCAAGTAATTGTTATAAAGTAGTTTATAAGAAATTGTACTTTAAGTAGTTGTGTACTTTTAGCCTACATTTTAAGTGATGTAACTGTACTTTTACTCCATTATTTTTTTCCATTTGTGGTCATTACATGCTTGTTAAATGTTATTTTTATCCATCAACGTGATTGGCTAGGGAGAGAGTAATGGTCTCGTGACTCCCATCAAATCAAATCGCGCACAGAAAACTTTAACCACAGCACAATAGATGGCGGCAACTGCTGTTAATCATGGCTGCTGTAGAAGAACATCCTTCAAGCATCAATTCAATCAAAATACCAGCATTTCATTCTCTAAATTAAAGAAACATGTTAAGGTAAATTTCTGACTCCTGTTTACTACATTATCTGTCTACAGGACCTAAAATTTGGCGTGAGGTTGCGAGTTTTGCAATTGCATACAATGTTAATAACTCCCACAAGTGCCACATTCATAATGCAGGGATTCCCACACCCTTTTATTTACTTGAACATATAGAGAGGTGCGCAATCTGCACAGCCCCATCTCTTCCTTACGCGCATACTGCCGTAGTTGGCAGCTCATTGATTTATTTTTTTATTTTTTACACATTTCTTTCCCACATGTAACTAAATGAGGAAAGAGACAAAGAATAAAAATAAATAAATAAAAGTAGCCACCCCCCACCCTAAAAACCCCCCTGGAGGATTAGAAAATATCAACAGTCTTTGTATACAATTACACTAATAAGATGCATATAATAAAAAGAGAAAAAAGAAAAGGAAAAACAAGTATAGTCAATTATACGAATAGTATATGTAGATGATAAAGTGTTAATTGGAAATAACATAAAGAAGCATACACACATATACATACAGAGATGCATCCAAAACAATGCACACATAGATCAAAAATCTATGTTTGCACACCCATGATTTATATAATTAGTCGGAATCTAGTAGGGACAGAGTAGCTCATTGATTCTTGATGAGTTAAGTATGAGCACGCAATGCTAGAATCCGCAGCTCGGTACTTACTACTCATGAGTAATTTAAATAAGCTGCTCTTTTACTCTTACTCAAATAGATTTTGCCCAAGTACTTCTTACTCTATTCACATTTTTTGGAAAGAAATGGTACTTTTACTTAAGTATATTATTTCAATACTCTTTCCATCCCTGGACGCAGGTCTCTCTCTCTCTCTCTCTCTACATTTATTTGAATTAATTCAAATTAATTAACTAATCTTACCATGCTACTTTATTTCCCTTAAGAATTCTAGATCTAAACAAACCGTAGATAAAATAACAAATGAAAAATTATATTTTGTTATATATCAGTTCAGTCAAATGTTGTGCCAGAAACATCCATGAAAGCTTTTAACTTATCCATGCTGACAAGTAACTAGATGTGAATTGCATAAATGATTTAAAGGTGGTACAGAGGATCTTTTCGTCGACTGAGTTTTTGAAATGAGCGCATGCGTAAGAACAACCCCCCTCCTTCACAGCTCATTTCGAGTGAACGTCTCCCAAAACTCGTGCACGAGTATTGGAACACGAGTGTTTACCACCGGCATTCGCTGTGTTATTAAGCCGGGCACACATTTAACGACTAGCTAAAACATTCTAAGACTATGCTCAACACACAGCGATTGTTTCCTGCTCCTAAAGCAGATTTATATTAGCCTGACGTGGTCATACTCAATTCTAGTCAGAATATGAGTCTGATACTGCTCCATTGGGCTTTGATTATGGGGGCGCCCCATCTTCTTAGCGACCATCGGGGCCAGCTGATAAATCAAACTTTTGCCGAATCCCGTAGGAAGGACGGCAAAGACATCTTTCCCATCGACAAATGCCTTGATCGCGGTCCTCTGTTCCTCTTTTAAAATTAATGCGCTGTTGATATCTTCTATAATGGACGCGATGGCGGAATCTACACATCTCAGTTCTTCAACAACAGCCATCATTGTTGTAAACTAATTCAACCCAAGCGCTCTTTGATGACGTGGCTGATTACGTTTCTGGTGATAATCTGTCAATCATCGCCCTGACAATGTGATTGGTCCGAACAGTTTCTGTTCGGGCATAATTACTCCTCAACGGATCGAGTCCAGACCTAACTTCCCGACCTAAAAATGTTGTGGGCGGGGCTAAGTTCGGCTGGCATCCAGGCTAGATTTATATACTTTCACATGGAATTTGAACACCGACTGTAATCGCAGACTGAACCCAACTGGCTCTGACTGGATGCGTTTGAGTGCGATCAGTCATAAGTATAAATTTACATTCATAATCGGCCTTACAATCGTTAAGTGTGTGCGCGACTTAAAGCCGCGCACACACTTAGTAGATTCATTATGTCGGACTCACCGCAGGTAACTCATAATCTGCAGTTGTTACTCCTGTCTCCCGACAAAAACATTGCATGCGGCGCCTGTGGAGTGTGGAAAGTTATTGGAGCGCGCAGCCACGCGTCTCTCACAAGGAACGTCATGGCAGTGATTGACAAGCCAGAGGGCCAATCCGCGCACGTCTCTCACAAGGAACGTAATGGCAGTGATTGACAAGCCAGAGGGCCAATCGTTTACGCGATGATCGCGTAAACGATTGGCTGATGTTTTTAAGGCCCTACCTCGTGCACAGATGATGTATATTAATAATATTCCTTTCAGTGCACCTAATAAATAGTCTTATCAGTTAGTAAAGACAGTTTCAAGTAATATTGCTAAAATGTATAAAACAAAACATCCTCTGTAGCACCTTTAATAGAACGACCATTCAAAACCAGAGAGTAAACCACGTTGCATAGTAAATCGATCAACAGAATAACTTAACTTTTTTTGGGGGGGGGGGGGGG
>RJVU01079141.1:1278721-1368422 GCA_003731715.1 Anabarilius grahami
CAGTACTCGCCTGATGTTCAGTACAGTACTCGCCTGATGTTCAGTACAGTACTCGCCTGATGTTCAGTACAGTACTCGCCTGATGTTCAGTACAGTACTCGCCTGATGTTCAGTACAGTACTCGCCTGATGTTCAGTACAGTACTCGCCTGATGTTCAGTACAGTACTCGCCTGATGTTCAGTACAGTACTCGCCTGATGTTCAGTACAGTACTCGCCTGATGTTCAGTACAGTACTCGCCTGATGTTCAGTACAGTACTCGCCTGATGTTCAGTACAGTACTCGCCTGATGTTCAGTACAGTACTCGCCTGATGTTCAGTACAGTACTCGCCTGATGTTCAGTACAGTACTCGCCTGATGTTCAGTACAGTACTCGCCTGATGTTCAGTACAGTACTCGCCTGATGTTCAGTACAGTACTCGCCTGATGTTCAGTACAGTACTCGCCTGATGTTCAGTACAGTACTCGCCTGATGTTCAGTACAGTACTCGCCTGATGTTCAGTACAGTACTCGCCTGATGTTCAGTACAGTACTCGCCTGATGTTCAGTACAGTACTCGCCTGATGTTCAGTACAGTACTCGCCTGATGTTCAGTACAGTACTCGCCTGATGTTCAGTACAGTACTCGCCTGATGTTCAGTACAGTACTCGCCTGATGTTCAGTACAGTACTCGCCTGATGTTCAGTACAGTACTCGCCTGATGTTCAGTACAGTACTCGCCTGATGTTCAGTACAGTACTCGCCTGATGTTCAGTACTCGCATGCACACAGTCCAAAAACTTTAGATATCCTTGAAAGGGACTTTGGCCGAGTATCTGATCTCTGTGTGCGCACAAAGAAAACAGCTCACGAGTACTGAATTGAGTTCTCTTTCAAATCTCCTTGCGCTTGAACAGAGAAATACACACAACAAAATGTCAAAATGCCCATCTTGGCGAGTTTCTTTGTAAACACTTATGTCTTGTGTTATGTCTTAACTGAATGTAAACAGATGAGACAGAAAAAGCATGTGTAACAGTATGTTGGATCCATGCATTAGGACTTAAAGCAGGGGTCTCAAACTCAAATTGGCTAGGGGCCTTGCTGTGATTGACACCTCATAGGAGGGCCATTTTAACATTCAAGCACAAGAAATTGTAAATGTAAATGGCCCGCGGGCCGGCAGTTTGAGACCACTGACTTAAAGTGACAGCAGCCTGATATATTCCTTCTGCCATCTGTGCCATTCATGTTAATCAAACAACAAAAGCAAAAAAAAAAGAAAAAGAACAAACTCACTGTTCTTGACTGAGCAACTTTTGTAGCTTTAACAAGGATTAATATTTAATTTATATAGTAAAGACGATGCAGACCATCGTTTCAGCCTGTGTCATCATTTTATTAGTGAAGATTCACTTGTCTTCAAAAATGTTTGATCTTTATATTAGTGAAGCTACTTAGTTATGCTGTGGTATTGAAATTATAATCAGTCAAGAATTGTGAAAATTCTCTGGTTTCTTTTATTTTTTTGGGTAGGGCCGGTGAAAATTGACAAGGAACATAAAAATGTGAACCACTGTAAAAAAAATCCTTGGCGTTGAGCCTTGATCGAAATTTCGGCTACCAAAATAGATTTTATAGGTCCGAAATCAGTGACCGAAACAGGCGTTTAATTAGCTTTTGTCCCTATTTAATGCCACATGACAGATCATTGTAGCCACCTCAGTTCAAGTGGCAGCACGGTTCAAGTGGGGATGGGCATTTTTCAAAAATATTGTATTCGAATATTTGGGCTCATAAAAAAAAAAAATTATAATTTGAATATTCGTTTATTTAAATGTATTTAAAGTTTAACAAGAAAGATGTTATTTTTTCATCATTGTGTTGTTGTCACCATTTCTGAATAAGCTAATGATTAGCAAATATAGGTTACACAACCTTACATTGTATCTTGAGATTTTCTTTTAGTTGAGAACAATGTGTAAACAAAAAAATATACAGAACAAACATTTAAGGTGAACCAGAACTAACAGTTATTGTGCAGAGCGTACATATACACTCGAGTCAGCATATGATTATCGTGTTTATATTGTTTCAAATGTTCATGTTGAGAAAAAAATAATATCCACATGCTCAGGTGAAAGTTGGCTCCTCAGTCTGATAATAAGGCCAGGTGGGACAAAATATCAATAGGGCGATATATCATTGTCCTTCTCTGTACGATACGAGAATCAATATGCTGGCGCCAAATATCAATATATTTCAATAAAGTAAGGCACTCTAAATAGATTTCCTTGCACTCCGCATCTAAAAATGCTCGGAAAAGAGGCCGCAGAATTAATTATCGCAGAATTGCTGTATCGTGATACTATCTGTATTGTGAGCCGTGTATCGATTAATCGCAAAAAGGTCGCAATCTCGATTCAAGCACCCACGCGATCTTATTTTATTAATGACAACGATTCGCCCGAGTCTTTCAAACCTTTGAAAAAATCATACCGGAACATTAAAATAAAAGTTTGTGCTGCAAGAGCTAGAGAGAGCAGTTTTGAACCACACATTAGATTTTTCTATGTTACAAATATTCAAATTATCAGAGAAGTACTGAGATATAAGTTTTAAGCTATATGAACACTGAAGTCTACTATAGCGATCAAATACCTTTTGAAACGAACTTGGCGCATCAAATAACGGTTGTATCAATCTTATTCCACTAGGTGGCGACAAGTGACTGTTAAAATATGTATTTGTCATTGAATCATTAGATAGATGGATCTTTATTTTGTCATTGTTAAAAGGAACATTCATTCAAAAACACTGATTCATCCAGTAATGTATTAATTAATGAGTCATTGAATTAATTCAAAACCACTTTTTAAATAATTCGTTCAAAAGTTTCAGCAATTAGAGTCTAGCAATTTGTATTTTGTCAGAACCTCTTGTAAATTATGTTATTTTGTTTGGTTGTATATTCAGAATCGTGGGAGAATCGTGATCTCTATTTGAACCCAAAAAATCGTGATTCTCATTTTATCCAGAATCGTGCAGCTCTAGTGTATTGGGAGGTACCCTGAGATTCCATTTGAATTCTTTTAACTAATCTTATTAAAAATGTCATTTCAGTTCTACTTTCTTAGTATGAATTATCATATGCATGAAGTAAAAGACAAAAATATACAAGCACTGTAAGGTTTTGCCACAAACTCAACTGATTGGCTTTTCTCCTCTATGATTTCATATTATTCTCTTCAGATCTTATAACTGTACATAATTTATAAGCTTTTACTCCTTTCCACAAATTGATCATAGAAAAAAAAAAAAAAAAAAGCATAAATAAAAATAAATAAGTTTTCTCTTAGTCATAAGTGCGACCATAATCAAAGTACTCTCTCAATTATTCAATTATAAGTGCAAATAGACACCAAGCATGATACAGAGCTAAGAGATGGTTAAAACTACACAGCCCAGCCTAAGATAGCTTTCATATTGGGAGATATTAGCATGCATCAGGGAGCTGCTTTCAAAATGCGGGATATTGAAATCACATTTTAATGCGCACTCTCGTTTCTACAAGATAAGACATTTGTCAGACGTTTAGGCTCTGTTGTGCAACGAATCCTCCGCCAATGGTCTTATCAGTCATCTCGTCACACTGCACTACGAATGACTCTGCAGCTCGTGGATTGGATGAGCTGGATGGGATTGAAGCGACCGTTATCCAACTTAAATAAATGGTTTTTATTCATCTAAAAAGTAAAACGACAGTGGAGACATAATGTCAACGTAGTGGTGGCATAATCTATTCTAATTTCATCTTCACACTCCGCCATGGCAATATTGCGAGACAGCTTTTCACCTCGACAAGGAATCTCATCGCATTTTAATCTTGTGAGATCTTGTGGCACAAGATCTCATCACACCCCTACTGTTTACAGCACGAAATACACATTGGTGAACACTAGAAGGAATGTTGAAAGATGCATTACAACTTACCGAAATAAATCCTGTCTCATGTAATCGCCCAACCAGTGTTTCAACCAAAGAAAGACGTCAGTAAAACAGCTTGTATGCTATACGTCATTTAACATTACATTTACTTCAAGAAATCTATTCAATGTCCATAAACTCATTCGTTATCTGGAAAAAAGAGAAGAGGAGCATTTTGCTAAATGTATGCACTTTATTATATTCATTATATTTTTACTTAACCTCTAAATTATGTCTTTATTATTTAATGTATAAAATAAATCTGCCACGAAAACAAGTTATTAGTTTATTGTCGTTTAATGGTTATATTTCACCAACAAACTGGAGTAGAAACAGTTCATTAAAAAGTTGTATACAACTGTATTATGTGTAATTTAAATGTTTGTACAACTCAGTTTTAGCTAATTGAGTGTTGATTATTAAATAAGTTTGAATAATTAATTGATTTATTTTCGGCTACGGTCTTCGGCCAAGTGAATCCTGAAATTTCGGTTTTGGCCCAGAATTTTCATTTTGATACATCCCTACTCACATTTATGATGGTATCTTTAGAGGAACACTCTCATTGCTGTTTCTCGCAACAGCACATTCAATTATTTACAACACATTAGGGCTCAATGATAGGGATGGCTTGATAGCAGTTGACAAAACTGTCACTTGCCCTAATGGGCCAATGCTGTGCTGTCACTGACATTCTTTAATCAAATACATGTCTTTTAACCCTTGCAAACTTACGTATTTGGCTACATGGTGAAGTAACAGGTGGCTAACATAAGTTCTGTATAAATTCAAAGAATAATTTGTGAATAATAATAATAATTTGTGTAATAAATGTAATAATTTACGTAGAAAAATAAATTACAATAGGTTGAAAAAATAAAAATCATGTCTTGCATCATATACCATTATTTTACTGTTGTTTTGTTAAATTAATATCAGGGGTTACATTCTCTTTATATAAAATGTATAATTATTATTATAAACAAGCTTACCGCAAATTAAAACTATATTTCATATTTTTATGTAATGAAAACCCTTTTTTGTAGTGATCTGCAAATGCAATAATCCCAAACAAGCACCATACACAAACACAAAAGACTCCGAGGCATGAAGCTTTATAGCAAAATGCCCTGGACCCTGCAAAACACAGAAAGGAAATTTTCTGGGACACTAGCCAAAACTCAAAAATCCTTTCTTTTCCAACTATTTCCCTTACCCGTACCCCATTCTGTCCTGCTGCGTGGCACACCATTCTCACACGGACAAGAGGATTTCAGCCTCTTACATCAGAGGGTTCGATGTTCAACTGAATTGTACCATACTGCGATGAGGTATTAGAGAAATATGGGTGGAAAGACCCTGTAATAATCCCCTCTAAATTTGACATCAGGGAGGAGTTTCCTTTTTAAACTATCTACTAAGAGATTTAGTTAAGAATTCAGTTAAACGCTAAATATCTAATAACAAGACAGGGACCACAGCAACTCTATTTAACCTCTTGAGATATTTTTTTTTTATTTAAGCAATTACAGATATGTGGTTTGTAACACAATTGCCTGAGGAAAAATACATCCTTTAAAAAAAATCTGGACAAAGGTAAGAACGAAAATCAAGCAATGATGCTACTGTTACAGAAATGCAAACTGAACTCGGCAAAGGAGAGTTTACCACAGCCAGCCTTTGAAATCTGAGCAGACAAGAACAATGTGCTCTAATTTTATCAGAGTAAGACGGCAGCGAACAGCCACAGAGACCAAGATTAAATTATGTCCAGCTATAAAGTGGGGCTCGACAGAAAATAGAAAGCCACAATGTACACAGAGAATCCCATGAAAGACACAGAATTCCCTCTCTCCAAACATTAGCCACAGGTCTGCTTTTACAAGCTCTGCAGTTCAGGGGGGTTGTGTGTACCCTTGTAGTCCAGAGCGAGACCGCTCAACCGTATGGCTTGCCCTTTTTGCCTTTTTGACACAGGCTGAACACTGGAGTCTCACACCTCTAAACTTTGACCCCAATCCCCTGCAGCGCCAGGAGGGGCAGTGGTTTCTTAGACCCAGACAGTGGGGGGAGCTGTATCTGAGTGTATTGGAGCAAATGAGCTCCCCATTTTGGTGTGATTTATAATTAAGTCTGAGAAGCACACACTCAAAGGGTAGATAGATGGGTTATGAATTACAAGTGAATTGCCCAATTCATTTTATCACTAGCATCAGCCAAGTGTGACATGATATTCAAGAGAACAAAGAATGAAATTATGGTTCTCAATTAAGCACACAAGCTACAAAAGTACTAGAATATCAGGAGAGAAGGATGATAAAGGATGATAAATCTGAAAACCTAGTGTTCAGAGAGCAAAGATTTCCAAAAATTATTTCAGTTTAATTTTTTTTCATCTTAAAAGGCAAAAATATCCAACTTCTCTGAACTATCTAGCATAGTGAAATGTATTTATTTTCACAAGGTGATCCAATGACCCTGGGTATTTGAATATAAACAGCTGAATTGTGCTAGGGTACATCTAATCCTAGATGACTGAGTCAACAAAGCCAATACTTTACAGTCTCGTAGTGATTTCTCTTCTCTTTACTGTAAAACATATGTCAGTACACTGAACTTAAAGGCTGTCCTCTTTGTGTGTTTCCATGCTGGAAATCATATAATCATCAGAAATGTATTATCATGGTAAATTCATTCACCATTCTCCAGTGTGGAGGAAGGAATATGGCAGCAGTGACGAACCTGTTAATTGGAGGATTTTAACTGTAATGTGTAATAGGATCAGAAACATGTGATGTTAGCTGTACACAGATTCTAATTAGCTGAATCGTCTAATATTTTGAGTAAAAAGGGGCCCATCAAGACCTTCATTTTGTAACACCTCAGCAAAGGAAAACACATACACACACGCACAAAATTGCTATTGCGTTTTAGATTTTTTTTTTCGATGTTGACAGAGCGTTTGACTAACGTTACCCTTACAGAGAAAGAAGCATTATAAACTTTGCAACAAAATACCAGAATCACTACATAGTTTATTACTATGCGACTGTGGTAGCTTGGTAGGGTAACTGACGTATTGGCACAGTATATACACATATAAATAAACAAACAAAATAGAACAAAATTGCAAAAAATTATATATATAGAAAGCCTCTTACAGTCTAAATAAAGGATATGATAGCTGCTCACACGACTAAACAGCAATTGGAAATTTTTTATCAAGTTATCGTTTATCGGACGCGTTAACCCAAACAAACAGTAAACACATTAAAGGCTCAGCTACCTGCAGTAACTTGGTTAAGCTTCTTTATGGTCAGTCAAGTCGCTCAGTTAGCCTACAAGCTTTTAGGTACCAGTCTAGATTTTTAACCATTATGGTACAACACACAAATGTCTCTAAAGGATTAGACTCACAGCTCGTTTTAGATACAGTATGATCAAATATTAAACCTAGTGATCTGCCAAGCAGCATTGGTTGCAGTCAGAGATGTTAGGAGTCTGAGAGAGAGCCGATATCTCAACTTACCTTTTTGTTCACAAGTCGAGCTTTGGCAGCTTTCAGTAAAAAGGTGTTGCATGTCGTACAGCGGTACAAAAAGGCCTTTTTTCCGAAAAAGAAGTACCCGTAAAAACAGACAGACCCCAGTAACACTGTACTGAATGAGCAGCTGAACTTCCGAAAGTGTCCCAAAAAGGCAGCAGAATGAAAATAAACACAAAATTGAAAATGCAAATGGGAATCTCTATGCAGACTCAGAGCTTTGGGCTCTGATGGAGATTATAGATGCATGTATGCATGCTGGAAAAACAGCAGACGACATTTACATGACGCTACCAAATACCTTCGAAAAGACAGAAAAATTACATGAAAACGGCGAGGCAGTTGGTTAAGTACAGTGGCATAAATTGGTCATCAGTAATAACATCTGATCTATGGTGCAAAATGAAGAAGAGGGCAGTTTGAAGCTGCTACTGTCTGGTAGACTGACATATACGATGCGAGCTGCTTCAGTAAAGTGCAAAAATAAAGATAGCGAGCAATGTGGCAAGCAGTCTGGCTGCAGTCGTGTGAAGAAATCCAGCGACGTTTTTAAAACGACAGCGGAAATATCCAGGGATAAGTGCGGAGTGTCCGGAGAAAGCGCTGAGAGTGTCGGGTCAGGATCAAGCCTCTGCAGCCATTTTGTTCGGTATCAACACAGCAGACGTGCAGCACAACTACGGTGGGAGGGGTTTCGCCACTGAAATCATTTCCATATGACGTTTAACCAACCAATAAGCAAGCATACTGGTTTTACAGCGGAGCACCGCCCATAAAAGGTTTCAAAGCGTCCAGTTGAATTCACAAGGGCTGGAATGGGCGTTCAGCTGAGACCACTGCACGCTTTGTACACAAACAAACACTGCGTGTTTTCATTTGACACTGGGTGACATCCATCCATTCATCAATCCGTTTGTCTGTCTGTCTGTCTGTCTATCTATCTAGTCTGTCTGTCTAAGAAGTTGATTTGTAATTTATTCTGCATTAAAAAGGAAAACATCCAGGATTGCTCCTATATGGACCCTGGCCACTGTTTGGTGTGGTTCATCCATCAGATTTTGAAATAGGCTACTAAAGAGAGAAAGAGAAGATTCATGCAGCAGGTTCCAGGCTCTGTGCTGTTGTAATTTCCCATGGGACAAAAGGGGCTAGTGAAAGAAAACAAGACAGAGAGAAATTTTATGTTAGTTATTTTGATTTTGATTTATTTTCTAAGAGATTAAAATAAACCAGCACAACATACTGATTTACATTAAAAAAAATACTTATAACTGAATTATACTGAATTTTAGCTGAGCAGCTTATGAAATCTGCTTATACAGATATTTCATGTACCTGACATCACAGCAGACAAGTTGTATGACACAGCACACAACGTGGCTACATTAAAACTTCCCACAGATAATTCTCTTATGAATCAAAAGTAACACCTAACGATATAAAATAATAAGCCATAAAGCTATTTAAAAAAAATCCACTGTTGTGGCTCAGCCTCTCTCATCAAACTAATTATGGAAAATCAGTCCAGTGCTGGTTTTATGGTGTTTTGGGACTTGACTGGTTAATCTGATTTATTGCACACTAAAGTTTAATTGATTGCTTTCATGGATTTAAATGAATAATGAGGAGCTAATAAGGATTGTCTTTGTTTCAAGAACCTGGAAGTGAACAGGGAAAAGAGGATAATGACCAGTGGGCAAAGAGAGAGAGAGAGAGAGTCTAACACTTATGAAGGTGTCATTATATTTGTTCTGAGCATTTAATCTATTGCAAAATGCATGTAATTAAAACCATGTCATTTAAATAAAAAAATAATTAAATAAAAAAATGAAAATGTATGTGTCACGGCACGGGTTCCAATGACGACGAAGATGAATACAAAAATCAAACAAGTATTATTTTAGAACTAGAAATATACTCCAACAGTGTAATAATGTGATGAAACACAAGCAATACCAGACAACCGAAGAGTGAAAAGGCAGCAACTTAAATACATGGTAAATGAGGGAAATAATGATGAACACCTGTGATAGAATGAATTACCATAACAACTAAAAGGTGTTGGGAAAACTGAACAAAAGAAGACATGTGATTAATGACAACAAACTGAACATAACTGTGACAATACTCCCCCTCTGAGTAGGTGCGACCTTGCCCCATAACAAGAACAATATAAACAGATGAGGGAGGGAGGGTGGTGGCTTTGGAGAGCGAGGAGCTGGAGAAGGGCTGGAAAGGAGGAGCAGGCAGAGCTAGCCGACCTAGAGCATGGTGATGACGACACCCCACGGCGGCAACGATGGAGAGAGAAGCCAAGGAGTAGGTGGAATCAGTGCTCCCGAGGCCTGATGTGGAGCCGGTGCGACCAAGGACCAAGGCGAAGGCAGAAGGAAGGAGGATCTCACTGCAGCTGTAGGGGTGGGGATCTGAAGCGCAGCGGAAGGCTTACAAGTCTGTGGCGCAGGGGTGATGACTGACCAAGGGGGAGCCGGAGGGACGAGGGAACCTGCTGGAGCTGCAAGCCAAGAGTGGGAGGAGCCAAGGTGAAGCCGACAGGCCGATGGACCGAGGTGGAATGAGAGGATCAGAGGCAGGAGGCTGAGCAAAAGGATCCATGTGACCTGGCGAGGCTGGTGAGTGCTGGTTCTGAGGCTTCACCGTACTGCAGGGTAACACGATGAAGGACTGCAGGAGAACAGCTGAGGTAGGGCTGGAGGACTGGCAGTATTACTTAGTGGTGGTGTGAGAGGGAGGTTAGGCGAGATCATGGATAACAGTTCATAATTAATACAGTCCGATAAATCCATTTCCATGCTGGTTATGACCAGAGAAGATGAAGAAAGGGTTTCCTGATCAGGGTGGGGCTGGGTGGGAAGCAGTAGTTCTGTGTTCCAGTCAATTAGCCAGTCCTCCCCAGTGTCAAACTCCACCAATATTCTCAAACCCCTGGTCAGACTCACATGAGTACTTCAGCTCCGGGGCTTTAGTGGGTGCTTTCATCACAGGCTCCATGCTAGCGGTGGGCAGAAGCACTCTGTCTGCAAGGGTCTCAGGCATTGTTGTCTCCGTGGTGCGGAGTGTTGGTGGGCTGTGCTCTGGGACAGCTTGCGAGACGTCTGTGGAGTGTGGCTGGACGAGGCTGCTGTTAACCTCCACTTCGTCCACTGTGAACGTGGATCCTTTCGTCCTCCGGGCAAAGTTGATGTAGCTCACTAGGGTCCAGCAGAGATCACTGCGGGGCATAACAAAGCGGAGATCTTCGTCCAGACCACACCGAAAATCCCTCCATCAAATAGAAGTCAACACAGGTGGCGTGATGGCAGATGACAAGGAACTCCTCCATGTACAGCTCCAAGTCTCTGCTTGGCTAAGTCAAGTTAGTTTTGTATCAGTTAGTTTCTTATCCTTCGCCTGCTTATAGCCTTAGAAGTGGCATCGTCCGCCCCTCATAGTCCACTCCTGACTGCAAAATGGAAATATTTCCTCGACTTTCTAACATTTATAGATGGAGAACATGTCTGTGAAACGTAAGTTATGCACTGAGGAAATTATTGGATGTCACTTTAGCTTAAAAAATTATTAATAGAGGAATGTTTGTTTCCACTAATTGCTGCACAAGTAAAGGTTACGTATGATGACGAAAGCACGTTAGTGCTAGCCCTCCCGGAACCCACAGAGAAGGCATTGCAGTGCCTGCAGTTCGAAAAAAAAGTTCTTTGAATGGAAGTCTATGGGAGCACTGGGGGCAATTCTCGGCCAGAGTGAAACCGCCCAAAAAGAGGCGGTGCTCCACAGAGCGTGACTTGACGCTGATTGGACAATAGCGTATATCCAGAGGCAAAACAAACAGTCTAGTAGTGACAGCTAGCGTAACTGTGGTTGAATGTGAAAAAATCCATTCCTTTCGCATGCCTTTTGGTGGTGCGTCGCCCTATTGCCCTAATGAAGAAACCGCCCCTGTGTTGAAACGTGCCTTCACAAGCACCTGTAAGAGCTTTTGTGATGTTTGAGTCAACGAAGGTGCGACATGCGAAAGGTGAATTTGCAAAATATGCTGTATTTTTGTATTCCGCTAGGTGCCGCTAGTGTCACACAAACAACATACTTCACCTTTAAACGTATCAGTTTAGGACAAAGATCTAAATCAAACACGACAAATAAAAAAGACCACTGCGTCAATTTAAATGTATGCCAGAAGTATATTTTAAACTAATAATTAAAAATAAGTATAACATAAAAAGTATTAGCAGCCTATTATTAATAAAAAATGTAATGTAATTATTATAAATATAAGTATGCTATAATAAATAAAAATATCAGTATTCTTTAAAAAATAAGTTGAAATTGTGCAAACTGATGACTTTTAACAAATGCACAGACTATCGATTAACATCCTCTGATAGGCCTAGTTACAGTAGGACTCTCTTAAGTTTTAACAAGTTTTCATAAAAATATTCTCTATGGAGAAAATTAAATACTATGAAAATAGTTTTAGTTATGATTTTTTTCCCCATTTGGCTAAGTCAAGTTAGTTTTGTATCAAATACAATGTGATTTTCGGTGATCGAGATCTGGCAGCAGCTAATTTTTCCTCTTGTGCGAGCGGTCCGCTCACAGCTTATGCTGCCATGAAAACTTATTTTTTAAGTAAATCCAACAATTCATTTTTTTTTGAGCGTATACTGCTCATTTTAAGTATAGTCTGTGTAAAAGCGTTTAAATAATAAATATAGTTTAGCCTCCAAATCGACATTTGGATTTGTGCCAAATTAGAGAGGTAGGTTATAACGCAGGTTTCTGTTTCAGTTTAGTTTCTAATTCGTTTTGGCTTAACGTTTATATAATATTTTTTTTCATAACTAAAATAGCTATGTAGTGGTTAATAAAATAATACAAGACCGTAAATGGTTCTGCCACAAACTCAGCTGTTGAACTGAACAGTACCAGAGGGTTAAAGGGATAGAGATGTTTATGTTGTCCCAAACACGTATTTCTTTTCTTTCTTCTCTGGAAAATAAAAATTAAAAGGAGACTTATGGAAGACTTTTCTATGTCCCTCAAAAATATGATTATAGTAACAGTTCTATTTAGAACCGCATCGCCCTCATGAATAACCCCTTTATATGCATTTCTTTATTCCTGCTTTTTTGTTTTTCAAAGCTGTAGCTGTCATAGGCACCTCATTAATGGTTTTCTGGAGCTCAACCATCAAACTACACAGTTTTATAATTTAAAGATAATAATATACTAATCGCATTGAAAATAAACTATTATTAAACACATTATTTACAACACCAGGGTCCTTTATAGCACTTTCAAAGGATAAAAAAAATAAGAAGTTTATTTCTTTATGGATCCTTGGATCTATTTAGCACCAAAACGGGTTCTGCTATTGCTACAAGCTGAAGAACCATAATTTGGTACTGTTTAAAACCATTTTTCTTTAGAGTGAAGGGAGGAATGCATTTTCTCCATGTGATGGACTTGATTTTGTTATTTTCAAAGCAATAGCCTACTTGCTACTACTAATATTTATTGAAATCACCGCCTGTTAAATAAAACTTTACTAAATTAATAATAAATAATTATAAATAATGAAAAAATACAAAAATATGGAAAAATGCAGGTAAGTTAACACATCTTTTCATGATTTAACATTAATCATATTAAAAAATATATTTTTCCACCATCAAATAGGCTATTAATGATTCACATTTCACAAACTTACATGTAAATTAACTATACTGCCAATACACAAGTTGCACAAATGAATTAGATAAATCAATGCATTTATTTCCATTCAAAGGGATAGAAAACAAATTAATAATAATAGTCTAAAACGATTCCTTATCTTATAGCTCTATCTGGTGGACAAGGTTAATATCCAAGCATTCAGGTTGCAGTTGAAATTGCTGATGATTTAGAGCAGCATGGTTATAATACCAAAAACAAAATTATAATAGTTCAGGGTGAGAACAGCAAATTCTAAACCAGGAGTTCTCAACTGAATAGGGTTGGAGCTAAACTCTGCAGTAAAGTGGACCTTAAAGACCATAGATGACAATACCTGGTTTAGAATTTGCTGTTCTCCGGAGCATCAGAAATTCATACATCTATTATAACTGCTCCTCTTTTTGGTCAGAAGTTACCATAATAGTATTCCTTCGTTGTAACAAATTTAATAATAATAATAACAATAACAATAATAATAATAATAACCTTTTCTACCATCATCTTTTTACTGTTTATACTTTTTGTAACTTCTTATTTTCCCAAATAGATAAACTATATCCATGAAACCAAGAATGTTTTCTCAGAATTACTTGTTCTCCACCTCATGTTGAAGAAAATGTTAAATGACAAAGAAAATTCAGGCAAGATCACGAAAGAACAAAAAAGATATAGAAAACTTTAGCATAGGCTTTTAGGGCTATGGCATCCAGGTTAAAATAAAGCCTTCAAATTTTCAAAACATGTTTAATTTGTTCACTTCAACACTAACGTAACAGCCAATACAGCCAATACACACAAAGACACACGCACACTCATAACGCATGAACTAAATTGTTGCCACTAGTTAGTTAACTAATTATTGTAAAACCAATAGTCTATAACAAATAGCCTACATCTACTAATGGAAACTTTTAAATGCGTTTAAAGGCAGCAGAAACGTATGTATCAGGAGTCATATGATGCGACGTACATATTTCAGACGTACAATCACACGTCAGTTTATGTAAATTTCTCACATACGCCGCCGTCACATCGCCGCCTACGACTAGTTCTACAGTGACGTCGCCGTGGGTCTATCGTCTGCCCTCCCTATCAATCCCATTCAAAATTTGACACGGTCTGACGGCGACGTAAGGGTATACTGTGCCTTATCCTTCGCCTGCTTATAGCCTTAGAAGTGGCATCGTTCGCCCCTCATAGTCCACTCCTGACTGCAAAATGGAAATATTTCCTCGACTTTCTAACATTTATAGATGGAGAACATGTCTGTGAAACGTAAGTTATGCACTGAGGAAATTATTGGATGTCACTTTAGCTTAAAAAATTATTAATAGAGGAATGTTTGTTTCCACTAATTGCTGCACAAGTAAAGGTTACGTATGATGACGAAAGCACGTTAGTGCTAGCCCTCCCGGAACCCACAGAGAAGGCATTGCAGTGCCTGCAGTTCGAAAAAAAAGTTCTTTGAATGGAAGTCTATGGGAGCACTGGGGGCAATTCTCGGCCAGAGTGAAACCGCCCAAAAAGAGGCGGTGCTCCACAGAGCGTGACTTGACGCTGATTGGACAATAGCGTATATCCAGAGGCAAAACAAACAGTCTAGTAGTGACAGCTAGCGTAACTGTGGTTGAATGTGAAAAAATCCATTCCTTTCGCATGCCTTTTGGTGGTGCGTCGCCCTATTGCCCTAATGAAGAAACCGCCCCTGTGTTGAAACGTGCCTTCACAAGCACCTGTAAGAGCTTTTGTGATGTTTGAGTCAACGAAGGTGCGACATGCGAAAGGTGAATTTGCAAAATATGCTGTATTTTTGTATTCCGCTATGTGCCGCTAGTGTCACACAAACAACATACTTCACCTTTAAACGTATCAGTTTAGGACAAAGATCTAAATCAAACACGACAAATAAAAAAGACCACTGCGTCAATTTAAATGTATGCCAGAAGTATATTTTAAACTAATAATTAAAAATAAGTATAACATAAAAAGTATTAGCAGCCTATTATTAATAAAAAATGTAATGTAATTATTATAAATATAAGTATGCTATAATAAATAAAAATATCAGTATTCTTTAAAAAATAAGTTGAAATTGTGCAAACTGATGACTTTTAACAAATGCACAGACTATCGATTAACATCCTCTGATAGGCCTAGTTACAGTAGGACTCTCTTAAGTTTTAACAAGTTTTCATAAAAATATTCTCTATGGAGAAAATTAAATACTATGAAAATAGTTTTAGTTATGATTTTTTTCCCCATTTGGCTAAGTCAAGTTAGTTTTGTATCAAATACAATGTGATTTTCGGTGATCGAGATCTGGCAGCAGCTAATTTTTCCTCTTGTGCGAGCGGTCCGCTCACAGCTTATGCTGCCATGAAAACTCCCATAGACCAGCAAACCAATGAGAACGCGCTACAATGATGACGCTCCATAACATAAGCGCGAAGGCGCTAAAGCTGCTGTAGATCAGCTTACCCGGAAGTCTCAGTAACTGGCAGATTTAAAGAAAATTACCATCATTTGGCAAATAAATAAATTATGGACAGTTACAGTGGTTATCAGAATTATTGGCACCCTTGGTAAATATGATCAAAGATGACTGTAAAAATAAATCTGCATTGTTTATCCTTTTGATCTTTAATTCTCAAAATTAGCAAAAGTCTAACCTTTCATTGAAGAAAAATAACTGAAAGTGGGGGGAAGTCACATTATGAAATAAATGTTTATCTACAAAACACGTTGGCCACAATTATTGGCACCCTTTTATTCAATAATTTTTGCAACCTCCTTTTGCCAAGAAAACAGCTCTCACTCTTCTTCTATAATGCCTGATGAGTTTGGAGAACACCTGACAAGAGATCAGAGACCATTCTTTCATGCAGAATATCTCCAGATCCTTCAGATTCCCAGCTCCATGTTAGTGCTTCTTCTCTTCAGTTCACTCCACTCATTTTCTTTAGGGTTCAGGTCGGGGGACTGAGATGGCCATGGCAGAAGCTTCACTTTGGGCTCAGTGACACATTTTTGTGTTGGTTTTGATGTTTGATTTGGATCATTGTCCTAATGGAAGATCCAACCATGGCCCATAGTTGGATTTCTAGCAGAAGCGGTCAGGTTTTGAATTTTTATCTGTTGGTATTTGATAGAATCCATGATACCATGTATCTGAACAAGATGTCCAGGATCTCCAGCAGAAAAATAGGCACACAACATTAAAGATCCAGCAGTATATTTAACCGTGGGCATGGGGTACTTTTTATCCATGTGTGCACCAAACCCATCTGGTGGGTTTGCTGCCAAAAAGCTCTTTTTTTAGTTAAATCTGTCCATAGAAGCTGGTCCCGTTTGAAGTTCCAGTCTTGACTGAAAACTGAATATGCTGGAGATTGTTTCTGGATAAGAGCAGAGGATTTTTCTTGAAACTCTCCCGAACAACTTGTGGGGATGTAGGTGCTGTTTGATAATTTTTTTTAGGCTTTCTGAGACTCAAGACTCAACTAATCTCTGCAATTCTCCAGCTGTGATCCTTGGAGAGTATTTGGCCACTCAAACTTTCCTTCTCACCACGCATTAGGACGATTTAGACACACGTCCTCTTCCAGGCAGATTTTTTACATCTTTAGTTGATTGGAACTTCTTACTTATTGCCCTGATGGTGGAAATGGGGATTTTCAATGCTTTAGCTATTTTCTGACAGCCACTTTCTATTTTGTGAAGCTCAACAATCTTTTGCTGCACATCAGAACTATATTCTTTGGTTTTACTCATTGTGATGAATGATTAAGGGAATTTGGCCTTTGTGTTTCCTCATGTTTATACTCCTGTGGAACAGGAAGTCATGGCTGGACAATTTCATGTTCATGATCACCCTGGTGTGCTAAAAAAAAGTAAATATGAATGGGAATATACTTCACAGATATTTTACTCATAAATATTCTAGGGGTGCCAATAATTGTGGCCAACGTGTTTTGAAGAAAAACATTTATTTCATAATGTGATTTTCCCCCCCACTTTCAATTCTTTTCCTTCAATGAAAGGTTAGATTTTTGCTAATTTTATTAATTAAAGATCAAAAGGATAAACAATGCAGATTAATTTTTATAGTCATCTTTGATCATATTTACCAAGGGTGCCAATAATTCTGACCAAAACTGTACATACGCATTTCCAATCATGTAGGCTTTATGGTACACCTCAAACAAGGGATTTAATAGTAATTTATAATTTTAATATAAGTTGTCGAGTCCACGAATGGCTTGGGTATGCAGAGCATTCGCAGCTTATATGGACCGCACACCACTGATATATATATAGTATTTTTATACAGTACATTTATATTCTGTAGTTGCATTTCTATTTCAATGTCACAAATTTATGCAGATTTGTGACATTGGCCTTGTTAAATCCTTAGAATCAAAGGTCAGATTTCTTTGCTCACAGGATGCTCTGTGGAAGCATCAGAACATGCAGTGTCAAAAGTCAGCTTGAGCAGTAGGGGATATACCAAATATAGGAAATTTAAAGAAGAAATAATAGAAATACAACAATTCATTTCATTGTAGGATATTACATACTAGTTCTTTATATATTTGACGTTTCTGATACAAGACAAAGATTGTGGATAATTTTAACAACAAAACCCTGTTTAAAAATCACTGTCGATTTATCTCTGTCATTATGTATCTGTATGAGCACCTGACCTTTAGTTTATCCTCGTCAGAATAATAATTCTATTGGGTTTCCTCAGGTTCAGCCTACTGTCCAGCAGCCTAATTAACCAACAGATTTACAGGGGATATACTCATGTTGACAGTGTGGCGAACTGAAAAGAAAACAGGAAAAAAAAAAATGCATACAAATTACTTTTCCAAAATGGGCGGAAATGATCAATCAGGAAGTAAAGAGGAAATGGTATAAAAGGAAGGGGAAACGGAAGGGAGGTAGGTAAAAAAGAGAAAAAAAAAAAGGAGAAAGAAACGTGTTGGTTACTGAAGTGGGACACATGCTATCTGAACCGAAGGCCTGCCATTGTTGTTGCTGGATTTTCTGTGCGCTGACCGGGTGCAATCCTAAAGTGACGTCAGGAACGGAGCTCTGCACTGTTTGCCTTCCTGGTGCAACATACCTCCAGCTACTTCCCAGTTTGACTCGCCTACTACAGGTATTAGCATTGGTTGACTCCGACATCTTCTAACCTCACGGGAAATCGCCTAACCTGTTCCTTGGCAACCGGACGCGATCGCAGAGTGACGGCGGAACTGATCTCCGGAATGGTTCATCTGCCGGGTGCAACGTAACCCAAGTTTGTCTCGCCTGCCCAGGTATTCGCATTAAAATCCCCAAACTATTTCCAGGGCTCTCCGTCCAGTAGTGTGGCAGCCAGCAACCATAGCAACACACACACACACACACACACACTCGCTTCCTCGCTACAAATACACTGAGCGAGATTTTTTGTTTTATATTGTGGTTTTTTGTAATTTTTGTAATTTTCTATGAAAACTGGTTAAAAGGAAAGAAATCCATTGTGAAATATGCAATGCTAATCACAGAAGGTTTTTGTTATTTTGGTTGTTACTGACAAAAGAAATATACAAATTCTGTTGAAAAATGAATTGAGTAACTGTCTTGTTTTTATTTATTTTTTTCTTTAAATAACATTTATCTTGATCTGAAAGCCTTCATTCAGTGACTGTCGTTTTTTTTTTTGGTATCGGTGGTTTATGAGCTGTACCGGGAAACTAAAATTATTATTATTTTTTTCTTGACAAGTTTTGACTTGTCTGGCGCCCGAACAATTGAAAATGTAATGCTNTATTGGGTTTCCTCAGGTTCAGCCTACTGTCCAGCAGCCTAATTAACCAACAGATTTACAGGGGATATACTCATGTTGACAGGATTTGGCTAAATGAAGTTGTTAGAGCAATATTCTAGAGATCACTGGTTCTGGCTCTAAGACTAGTTTGCCATTGGATATTGCTACAAACCAGAATGTGTTTAAAAAGATTTGAGTTACATTTAATGGTACAACATTTGGGCACAGGCTCCAGCATGAGCACCATCTCAGCCTGGTTCTGGTTGCTTCCCATTCTCAAACCATTCTGCAAGTTTCCAACAGGCAATTTTGTGGCTTCACTTGGACAACTGACAAATTTTGCGGCTTCACTTGGACAATCGACCAATACGATCAACAAAAGGGCTCCCAGACTGCTCTGACCAAGCACCAGCCGATGGCTCTGGCTTGAAAACTAACACCATTTCATTGGAAAAGTGATATGGTTGCCAGGTGGCTGCCTCCTGGTCTAAGCGAAAAGAGCTTTCATTCGAGTGGGATTTTTCATCTGCCAGAAGAACGAAAATAACAGTCTTCTTACTAGGTATGAACAAGATATGCCTCAAGCACAACGCATTACTTCACACGTGAATTCTCTTGCAGTACTAATCTATAGACAGTTTCAAATGGACTTATACCAGAACCTTTGATGCCTCTTAACATGTAAAAGTTTGACTGGACTTCATTTCAGTCATAGGGGGACACCTGGTTCATTACAGTCCCTAAAGCCCAAATTAGTGTTGAGGCCAACAGCAGCATTCCTCTGTTTTGAATTTCTTTAACAGTATGAATCTTGCCCTTTAATATGCGAGGAGCTAAAGCTATAGGCTCACACTATGAACTCTATTTGCCAAAAGAGCACAGATGAATTCCACCTCTGTTGTGAATGTTAGAGGCATTTATCCCCTCAGGCGAGGGGTGATATTCAGGAGTACACAGCTGTAATAGGGGTTGGAAATGGGTTAATTTAGTTTTTGGAAAGCAGAGAAACAGGGGTCTTTTGCCACAGGCAGACACAGAGTGGGGGAAATAAGAGATAAATACAGGGAGAGTGCAGGAGAAAAAGAAAGAGATTGGAGGTGTCTGTGGTCTACGGGGGTGGGGGGGAGGATCAGAGGGGTTGTATACCACAGACACCTGCAATCTCTTTCTTTTTCTCTCTCTCTTTTGACAAGGTGTCGTTGTGATTAATGCAGCTTTCTTTTGTATGACCCCCAAGGTCAGAGGAACAGAGGGAGTGAGGGGTGACACAGAGGGGGTAAAGCAGTGCATAATTCACTCATGCAGTAAATGCCTCTCTGCTGCTTTAATCTGAAATGTAATCAAACTTGCTTTAATACAGAAAAGCTGAGGATTGGTGGAGGGGGTGATAATGGTAGTAGACAGTATGCATGAATATAAACAAACAAACTGACTCACAGACCCACACATTCATGCATACAAACACACCTGATCAAGAGTCACACCACAGTGTGTATGTGGTGTGTATATTTGCATGTATAAATAGGATATTCAGTCCTTAATCTCTGTGAGAGGTTGCAATGCTGGAGGTTAGGAAAGTTGGAGGAGTTGAAGATCTGGGTGGAGATGGAGGGTTGATAGACCATGGCTGAACCAAGGAAACGGTGGCACCAGAGGAGTGGCACCTCAGGTGGGCTGAAGGAGCAGGGAATCTGGTTTAAGCTGGTGTATCAGGAGACCCTGGAAGTCTTGGTGGAGCAGATAACTTCACGGATAACCAATGGAGCAGGAGACTTTTAAGAGTTAGGCTGCACAACAGCAGAGCTGTCAAAGCAGGGGACCACCATATCGGAGCAGGAGACCACAACAGTGGAGCTGGGGGAGTAGGGGACCACCACAGCAGAAGAGGACCAGACTCTGGCACAAACTCTGATTGTAACATGAAGATTAGACAGCTTCCTGGGGAATCAGGAGAAACAGAGGAATTAAGGGAATCCAACAGATGAGGAACGAGGAGTCTGGGCAGAACCAGTGAATGTAGGTAACTGGGTGAAGCCAGAGGGGAGTTGATGGTAAGAGAGATCTGGATTCGATCAGTGGAAGGAGATACTCAGGAACAGCTGATGGATAGAGATATCTGAAGAGAGCCGATGGAGGAGGAGTTAGACAAGACTGAACTGTGTCAGGGAGAATTGGCCCTGATTGATAGTTCTTTGTGGCAGTGAGTCAAAAATAGTATGGAGCAGGATTCGAGCAGGATCTCTATGGCCAAAACAAAAAAGTTCAATGGAAATTTATCTTACTGAGAAGAAGAATTCAGGAACAACCTTTTTGGTCAAGAAAAGGAAAAAATTCACTGGTCAAGAGAAAAGAAGGGTGATTGGTCCTCAATGGATGAGACAATGAAATCCAGGGAGGCATTCATGGCTGGGGTGAAGTTCTGCTCATTCTCTGTATAGTCAAAATTAAGGACGTCTCTTAAGAGCTGGAGTGTAGGATGGCAGAAGACAAGGTGTGACAATATATGTCCTTCATCATTTTTAGCTTGTGAGATGACTCATGGGCAAGTGAGAAGCAGGGGCCTCATTTATAAAACTTTCCGTAGATTTCATCCTAAAAGTGTACGTATGCGCAAAAGCTAGATTCTGCGTACGCACAAAAGTTTTCAGATTTATAAAACCATGTGTACACCAGAACCTGCGAAAAAATAATTTTATAAATCCCAGTTAGCCAAAGATTGTGAGTATGTGCATCTCCACTCTGTCTCCTCCCTGAAATCACCATATATGGAGCTTACAACGTCTAGTCTCATCTGCATATAATTTCCATGCATATTCCCATCCAGGTGACACCATTGTTAACAACGTCAAAGGTACAAGACATTTTAAAATATATGATACGGACTTAATGCCATTTGTGCCATACACATTACATTGCTAAAAATCATCCAATATCCTCTTTATGTTTTAAAATAAATATATCAAAATATCCATAAAAACAAAATTGTAGCTAGAAAATATTTCTCAGATAATTTTTTCAGAATAGAGTTAATTCATTCTTTTTCACTGGCCAAATAGTATTTTAATTGTTTTAAACAATTCGAATGAAATGTATGCAGATTTACTGATAAGGTGAACATATATTTTATGATGTTTATAGGCTATTTTTAGTGGAAACCGATAGGCCTACTTACAATCATCAAATCTTACCGTTTTCCTCAAGTTGTATCCTTCAAATACAGTGGTATTTTCATAATTGTTTGAAGATGCCTTCACACGACATCAACACCTCCTGCAGATGCGGTTGTACAGTAGCCTAAGCTATTATTATTGGACCTATTCAAAATGGACAACAGACCGTTCGACTACCGAATCCAGCAGTGTCTTTCATAATATCGAAGTTAAGTGTGCATCACTGATCATCGTTCTCGCTAAAACATTTTGTCATAACATCTGCAGTTTAGTTTAAAAAGTTATTATTGTGCTCCTAGCGCTCCTCGCTGTCATTAAAACAGCGTCACAGGAATAGTGTTTAAAAGTAGCACATATCTAAATTCATATCATTTTTGTTGAACTTCTGCGTAATGACTGTGTAATGTAATTTCAGTGCTTATCACCATTAGCTGAAGTGTAATAATGTAAATGTGTATATCAAAATGAAAACGTGAATTTCCACGCGAGTTTAAATCATTCTTTTATTTATTTAAACTGTTTTTGTGAACATGCACTGTATTTAAGATTAGGACTTATAACCGGGATTTAAAGCGGTTTTCCTTCATCTGCCGTCAGTCCCTCAGCTCACCATCGGTGTCGCCAAACTGCTCTGTCTCCAAAATGTTTGTACGCATGGGTCAGCGTTTGCGTGGATTAAATTTGCGCACGCAAATTTTCCTGTCATGTTTGTTTTTATAAATCACAACGTATGCGTAGGAACTGGCGTATGCCTCTTTCATGGCCTGTTTTGTATGTACGCAACAGTTATAAATGAGGCCCCAGGTGAGGAGGACCAAAGGTCGCGTTAGACTTTTTCATTGTCTGCTATTTTGGCAGACAGGGCTGTAAAAATTCTGTCATTATCTATTATTACCCTTCATTTAAGGAGTTTGTTTGCCCATATAATCTTTAGGGTATTAGGTTAGCTCATTTGGCTTGCTGTCAACTGAGGAGGGGCTCAATGAAGCAGCTTCAACTCGAGCTCTGATATGACTCCCACAGTGAATAAATATAGGATATGATTACATAGGGCAAGGTACCTGAGATGAAGGTGGAGTTTGGGGAGGTGGAGGGATGATGGAACAGCTGAGACTGAAGAGAAGTAAGCAGCTGCTTATATACTCTGGCTGTTGATTGGAAGATTAGATGGGCTCGCTCCTCCCTAAATTACGTTTAGGAACTTCACTTTAATTTTCATATTTTAATGATAATAAGACTTTTAATAGCTTTTAATAGCTAAACGTTTTCATTTTTAATCATGAACTTACAGGACGAGCATAAGGGCAAGATTATGTATTTATTTACTTAGGAAGAGAACAGATGAACAGAGACAGTTCACTTTTCTTGTTCAACGCCACACAAAGCAGATGAAAGTTTGTTTTTTTCCACAGTGACAGCGGAGGCCACTAAAACACAAGCGTTTTTTTTGCCTGAACAGGGAAATATGTGCAATGCATGTTTCTGTCCAGCTGTCTAGATCTTCTGTTTTCATCTTTACAGAGTTCTTCATTAGTTGAACTCTTGTGTGACTGTGCAAACCTTGCTTTTTATCAAGCAAGACAAATTCCTGGATCAATATTTTTTTTATGGCCCTGAAACAACATTCCTATCAAGACTGTAGGGTTAGGACTAAGATTCAGGACATGAATATTTTTTCAGAACCAATGAAGGATACTGATCCAGGAACCTACAGTATATTTGGCTAAATCTCTTTGTGCATTTTACAGGATTACTACTGTGATTCACTAACAGCCACTCCAGACCAGACACTTGAGTTCCAAGCATCCTTAAGTATTCAATTACTTTTCATGCGCAAGTAAACAGAACCATTATAGAACATCAGCACAGGCTTTGAGATTCAGAGCATGGTGTGATGATTAGATGGGCAGGCTCTGACTGAATATCTAATTGCATCACACTGCGTTTCTGAGTGATTACTTTATGCTGATATGAGTCATATCTTTCTGAGTCAGACTTAAACAGCTCAAGACTTCCAACTAAGAATCAATTGAGTCTTTCCTTTTGAGTCTGCAGTAGTATACCATCCATACTCTTCCTCCTGTGTCTGTGTTAGTAATGCTTTCTCTCTCTTCTTTCTGGCTCCTTATTTCCAGTCTGGACACACACACACACACACACCCTGGGCGTCATGAATCTTTCATTCTGCCGCTTGCTATAATCCCTGAGGCGTGCTCCCAGGACACACACACACACACACCACCTTACACCAGAGGAGAGAGAGGGAGAGAAAGGGCGAGACAGAGAATGACAAATTGATGCTTACTGCAGGACTGTGCTTCAGAACAGCTATTACTTGGGTTCTTTTACCAAAAAAAAAAAAAGACAGGCAAAAAGACAAGGAAAGGCAAGCCTCTTTTCTTTTGTTCTTGAAGCTCTACACCCTCCACTTCCCCAAGCTATTCCACATCAGACTGAACCTGAGGGATGCTCACAAAATTTCCAACCATCTTTCTCAGCCTCATTTTGAGCAGTCAGAAGCACTCATGGGAGAGGATTTGCCTTCAGGGGAAACATGTTCCACAGTCTCTACTAATGACCATATAAAAAAGACACAGAATCTAATCTGACCACTGTCAGTAACACAGCTAGGGTCTAATGAGCACAGTAAACACACACACACACAATAAAGACCATATAGGACTTATAGAAAACATTTTTGAGGTTTCCTGCATGTAATGCAAATCCCCCCGCCCATTTGTGTTATTCCAAGTGGTCATTAATTAATTAATTAATTATGTGTAACGTGTAATGACCAGCCCATAAACATACAATCAGAGCATTTATACATCCACTCTGAACTGATGATGTTACTGATAATAGTGTGGTGTTAGATAACAGTGAAGAGAGAGAAAGACAGTAAAGGAGGCATAATATTTATCTATTCATCTAGGCCTATTTTTCTTATAATTACACTGTCAAGTCAAGTCAAGTCAAGTCACCTTTATTTATATAGCGCTTTTTACAATGCAGATTGTGTCAAAGCAGCTTTACATTGATAACTGGTACATAATTTTGGCTGCACCGCAGCTCTTAAAGAATAGTGTCAATGCAGGCAGAACACTGTAAAAATGTTTAAAATTTTTACAGAAAGAAACTGTAAAAATACTACAGTAAAACCTTGTTAATAGGTTAACATTTAAGGTGCTATTTGCACTAAGGTGTACATAGTTGTTAGATGCTCTTTATAATTAGTACAAATAACGGCAAATACTATTTGCACCTCAGTGTATTGTAGTATATTTAGTGCTGGGAATTGATTAAAAAAATTCATTAAAAAAAACGTATTAATCGCACATTTTTTCTGTACTTAATTATGATTAATCACGTTTAAAAACATTAGAGGTTTTATTATTTTTATATTGTAATAATTTCACAGTTACTCTCAAAATTAATGTAGAAACAACCCAAAAAAAAAAAAAAAAGTATATTTTAATATTTTATGAATGAAGGCCAGTATCATTAATAGTGATACTAATACTGGTACTAATGTTTATATGAAATTGATTAGAAAAAACAAAAAAAACATTAATTATAGACATTCTATTTTTGTCACCATTATGTTCAGTTCTAGGACTTTCAGTTTGTTGTCACTCCTGTCTCATGTTCCCTGTTCCACATTACCGCCACTCATCAGCCACCATGGGCACTAACGATCGTCACAGCTGTTTGTCATTTACCTTTGTGTATTTAAGTTCCTGCCTGAGTTCAGTTCATTGTCCGGTATTGTCTATGTTGAGTGTATGTGTTGCTTGCCTGGAAAATCCAGCCTCACTGCTGTACCAGCGGATGAGTCTGGTCGCCATTGAATCAATTTGATTTCCAGGGCGGAGCAAACACGAGCAAACAGGAAGCGGAGTAAACCAATCAGAGAAGGGCGGATATGAAGTTAGCAAAGCGACAAGAGAGTCAACAGCGTAAAGTAAATAAATGGCCCCGGGCAAGCACAATAGTTTTTTGGCAAGCACTGAGAGTAGTTTAACATGGCTAGCGCTAGAGAGAGCGACGTTAATGACTTGTGTCGTTGTTGCGGTAAGAATTTGAGAATACGTGGTGTTATTGCCAACTCCGCTATGATTTTTGAGGAGGGTTTTTTCTTTCGCCGCACTAGAGTGATGCTGTTTGCGTCACTGAAATAAACGAATCTGATTGCACGGTATGGTTTGGAGTTGACTTGAGGCGCGACGGAGGGCGGACTGACCAGACTGATATATCTTGTAGAAGATATATCATTCTGGACTTGCCAGGCAAATGTGTTGCTGCCTGCTCGCCTGTCTGATCTTCTGTTCATTAAAACTACATGTTGGATTGTATCTTCGTCTTCCTCGTCTGTTTACCAGCAACGATACGTGACAACATTACAGTATAACTAAAAGCTATAAATTTCAACATTTATTAGGCTTTTTATTTAACTATTAACATTTTATTTAACTTTTAATTTAGGTGAACTTAAAACAATCTTCACATAAACCCATTATAATTATAAATGTCATATTATTATGTTACCTGTGGCCTTCCTACCTGTCAACATAGGAAATATGCAGAAATTGAATAAAGTTATTAACACTTTATTATTTTAGTTATTAACACATTCTTCACTGCATAAATTATAAATTAAAAATAGATTAATCCTTATTAAAGCTACAATTTTCTTTGTTACCTTTGCTCTTTGATTAACATTAATGACAGCCATCACAGCAACTGGTTTTAGGCATGACGAACATGACGCAGATCTGACGAGCATTTCTCACAGCTCTTTAAGGTCTTTTAAGATGTTATTTAGCTAATTTAAGACTGCTCATATGAGAATACTCGACAAAACAGGCCTAATTCTGGCATAAATTTGGCAAAATTCTTTGTGTTATTGTTTGTTCAGGTTCAAAAGAGAACTCAATACTAGCGTATCTTTCTGTGCACACGAATCATGTGTATAGCTTGGTTTCCATCCAAACGTAAAGTGAATATTTTCAAAGTTCGCAAAAAACAAAAACAAACAAAAACAACAACAAACAAATGCGAATTAGGTGCGTTTCCATCAAGTTGTTTGAACGGATGATGGTGCTACTGGTCAAAAGTGCTGCCAAGCACCTACGGAAATGGCCGAGCATCCACAGAAAAACACAAGATATTCTCCATTCATTTTATCAAAACAAAAACAAAAACAAAAAAACAGAAAAGCAAGCATACTGTATGCATGATTTTGCATGACAGAAAGTCATAACCCTTTATAATCATTAAAAAGCTGTCCCTCATCTTAGTTTATATCGCAATCTCACAAAGTTCTGTTATAATAAATAAGGCTGACTGCACAATGAATTTCTTATTTACATAAGAAATTCAAACTCCATTGTGAGCATGGAGAATGAAGGGTTACACAGGTAACCTAGGTTCTGAGAATAAAGTCAACACGCCACAGTATGGGTCAGCCTCGCTAAGGGTGAGCTGTCAGGAGATGGTATATCAAATTAACCATGCCCCGCTTGCAATCACCATCTATAAATACAGGTGTTAACCAGCCAGCCCTTTCTCTTTTTCTGACTGGCTCCAAGCAATCCCCGAGTCACCACACCTCGTGGGGTGTTGACTTCATTCACAGAACCTAGGTTACCTGTGTAACCCTTAGTTCTATTTCACTACAGTCAACATGCCACAGTATGGGTCAACTGTGTACAAGATAAGGTCAGGAGGGATAATCTAGCGGGGCAATAAAACCAGGTTCATGCAGTGATTCAAACAGAACATTTTATTAGTTATTTTATTTATTAGTTTTATTAGTTCTCTATATAATTCTCAACAAAACCACCAGGTAATAACACCTTGACATAGTTTAACATAAAACAGTATATACTTGTTCTGCTGTTTGCAGAATAGTAGATGAAACAGTCTTAGCAAGATTCAGGCGATAGAATTTGGCAAATGTCAAAGAGAGTGACCAACCCTCTGCTGCACACACTTCCTCCAGAGAGGCACATTTAAAGGGGTGGTTCAGTGTTTTTTTTCTAGGCTTGATTGTGTTTATAGGGCACAGTTTAACATGTCTTAATGCTTTTTCTTTTTTATATATTTTACCTTTATTCTACACTGCTGTTTCCATTGTCATTTGAACGGTTGGTTTGACTTCCTGATTCTATGATACCACTCCCTGCGAAATACGCAATGTGCTCAGATTGGTTAGCTGGCCCAGTGTATTGTGATTCGCTGAAGCGTCCGGAAATGCCACGTCCCTTACCATTAGTTGTTGCATGTGCTTCGGTGGAAATGTAAATAATGGCGTTGTATCAAATTGAGCCCGAATCAGACCCAGATAGCAGTAATGATAAAGACGGTAAAGCAGAACCTCTGCAAGCATGGTTTTTAAAGGACATTTATGAATGGTAAGTATTTCCTTTTGTACTTGTGTCAAAGTGTTTAGATATGTTACTGCTGTTTGTTAGCTTTCAATATACGGTTTTATCCTGATTAAAGCATTACTGTAGCTGAATACATGACTGAGAAGTAGCATTTCTGTAAAGGTATCGTTTAATTTATAGCATGAACAACTGTTTGTCTTTGAACATAGAAATTTGTTGGCATTTGTTGAAGTATGCAATAGAATTTAGCTAACTGGCTAGCGAAGCAAAAACGCATTGGTCTTTGTTTACGTCCTTGATGCAACCAAAAAATAGCAACATAATACATTTAAAAGACATGTACAAACAAAAAAACGTACTTACAGTTAGGGGCCCATAAACAGCAGCTTCTGCTTTTAAAGAGGGAACTGCTTCATCTTTCAGTAATAGCCTTGGTGTAAATCCAGCATTGAACTCGTGTAGATTCTGGAAGCTGTCTTCCGCGCCGCATCCAGTGTAGACAATATCACTGATTATAATGGGTTCTATTATCTTTTGATGCGTCGCAAACAACTCTTCCGCTTCCATAATGCCACGCGACATGGCCCACTTTGTTGCGTGTTCCCGTGGGCAGGGTTTATGTTAATTGCAGGGTTTATGATGTCACCAACCTGGGAAGAAGCTAGTCCAAACTGGTCATTTTTTTAGGCATTCAACTGCCATATCTTTAAAAGACAATATCTCCATTTTCATTGAACTTTCAGCACTGTAACTTTGCAGATACTGTTTATGCTCAAGCAGCAACATTACACACTAACTAAAGTTAAAAAAGTGAAATCGCAATGAACCACCCCTTTAAATAATGCCCAAGAGGCACCCATTCCTTTGGTAGAATGGGCCACCACCCTCTTGGGAAAAGGCATCCCTGCACTGTGGTAGGCTAGTTCTATTAGCCATTTTGCCAGTCGCTGCTTGGATACAGCCTGGTCTCGCACTGAGCCCCCAAAACAGACAAACAGCTGATTGGTTTGTCGTACCTGTTGAGTCTTCTTCCCCCAATCTCAAGCATGCCAGGTGTACAGACAAGGCATGCAGTTCATTCACCCTCCTAAATGAAGCAATAGACAAAGAAAATGCCATTTTCAGTGTGAGAAGTTCTAACTCTAATCTGTCTAATGGCTGGGTCCATCTGTCTGAAACTGGGTCCATTTCCTTGGACTGACACCATAGAGAACCTTTCCCATCGAACAGCATACAGCTGCCTTGTAGATGGGGCTTTGGCTGAATGAAGTGTTGTTAGAACTGTCTCTCCAAGAGCTCTGGAAGAATCCAGTCTAGTGGCCAGACATGTAGATTGTACCTCCCTGGATCCAGGTGCCAGAGTTTGCCCTGGGCCTGAGACAGCATGTTCTTCCTGACTGGGAGACACCATGGTGATCCCCTTTGCAATGTGACCAAATCCGGAATCCATGACATCTGGGGCCAATCTGGTGCAACCAGCAGGATTTTGGCCTTCAAGATCCTTACTTTGGCTAGGACAGCTGGTAGAAGAGGGAAAGGAGGAAATGCATACAGAAGCATTGGAGGCCATTTGTTTGCCAGAGCATCCACCCCCAGGGACCCCTTGGGACCCACTATTGAATACCACAGGTGACATCCACCTGAGCCATCCCGAACTGAGCCAAGATCTCCCACACCACTACTGGGTGAAGTCGCCCTTCCCCTGGACAAAAGGTCGGCTGCTACATTGTCCTTTACCGGGAGATACTGTCTGACCGAACTATCACATTCTTCTCCTGAAGCAGAGGCAGAAAATGGATCAAGGCCTGAAATACTGCCTACAGTTCCAGAAGATTTATGTGTGCTCCTCTCCATGAGGCACCCCAATGTCCCTGTATGGATTGCCTCACTGGACAGCACCCCAGCCTACCTGTGATGGATGCATCTGTTGTTATGATATCCCTTCAACATAAAGGGCCCAGTGTGACTTCGTCCATTAGGCCTGGATTTGAACTGATATCTTAGTTGTGAGAGACTTACAGCAGGAACAATCCCTTGAAAATTGGGTGGTTTTGATCTGGATTGGAGCCTTATCCAAACTCCAAGGTGTTTAGCACCCATGTGTTGTATTTATCAGTATAAAGGTAAGTATAAACACTTCTGGCCATTTGCTGTAATAGTCCACCAAGGAAATAGCAAAGCGACATCCTGATGCAGCATGTTCAAAAGGCCCTACAATGTCAAGACCCAGTTTTTGCCAAGGTCCATCTGGGTACTGGTCTACTGGTTGTAATGGAACAGGTGCTGTCTTTGCAGTTTTATTATTGAGCTGGTATGGCAGGCAGTTCACTTCAAATCACTTTGTGGACTAACAAATCCATTTTTGGCCACCAGTACAGTTCACGTAATCTTTGTTTAATTCTCACCAATCCTTGGTGGGTTTCCTGAGCCAGATTTAGCAGAATTGAACGGAGGGAATTCTGGGAACAAAGGTGGCAAGATGGCTGCCAAGGGCAGGAGTGGTTTGTTGGGCTCCACTCACGCCCTCTGTATTTCACAACTTTTATTATTGTTATTGTGTGCCTGGACCTATAATTTCTTCCCATACAACAAGGATAACTTGGTTAATATATTTAATAGTGATCAAACTAAGCTTTATATGTTTGGACAAGGACACCTCACTTTGCTTTCCATCTGGGTATCTAAAGGCCTGCATCAGAGAGACAGAAAGAATGCAAACCGATTACCATCACGGCAAGGCAGAGCTTCTGCATCGAAAGTTATGCTGGTGCTTATATTATTGGCTGGGGATATTCATTTGAACCCTGGTCCGACCACATTTGAGTACCATACTAGCCTTGTGGAGGTGATATCTGGCTCAGGTGATACGGCGCAGATGACACCGCCCCTCATTACACCGGTGCCTCACGTAGCAGAGCTGGAGGGAATGTTGGCTCTGAGTCAGGAGCTACCAGAGCAGTGTTATGCCGGGAAGCGGAGTGTATTGGAGCCACGTGTGAGGATGCGGCCACGCCGGTGAGTCACCCTGCCTGACAGATCCTCATTCGAGGACTGTGCTGGCTAGTAACCGTGAGGCTTCGGCGGTTGTGGGTAGCGGCGTGGGCTTTTGCTTTCAGTAGGGAGATGGAGCGGTGGCTAACGTGGGCAAGCTAATCCTTGTGGGGAAACTGACATATGAAGCATTTACTTTTTCAGACTGTGAATCATGCCCGTGTGCTTATGGACGTTAAGTGTAAACCAAAGGGAATACTTGGCAGACAATTAAATATACGCAGCCTTATTCCCAAACGGGATCAGGTCTCTGCACTTCTTTTGGACTCGAACTTAGACTACCTCTGTTTGACAGAATCCTGGCTTCACTGTAATATACCAACTACCATGTTAGATATTGCCGGGTATCAGTGCTTTAGAAAGGACAGAAACATTGGTAAGGGGGAGGAGTATTAATATACATCAAAGACAAATTTAAGTGTAATGTAATTGAATTGAACACCCCTTTAGAATGTCTAGCCTTGAATGTAGTTTTATCACCTACTATGGATTTTAATATTGTTGTCCTCTATAATCCACCTTCTCATAATAGTACTTTTTATGATGAATTAAGCCATGTAGTGAAACAATTAGACTCTTATAGAGAGACAATATGGTATGGTGATTTTAATATCAACTGGTCTGATAAAAACTGTAAACAAAAACTAAAAGCATCTTTTACAAAATTCAACTATCAACAAATGATTGTAGGACCTACAAGGATAACTAGACAGACTAAGACCCTTATTGACCTCACATTTACTAACAAGTCTGAACGTATAACACGGACTTATAATCTTATTACAGGACTCTCGGACCATAACATGACCCTGACGGTTAGGAAATTGACTAGAAAACGCTTGCAGTATTTTGGTAAACCTGACAGGGAAAAAATAAAATACATTATTCCAAAATCTAAAATTGTACAATTTGAAAGGGAATTTCATAACATAAACTGGGAACAGATTACGGCTCTACACTCTAAAAAATGCTGGGTTAAAAACAACCCAAGTTGGGTTGAAAATGGACAAACCCAGCGATTGGGTTGTTTTGACCCAGCAGTTGGGTTAAATGTTTGCCCAACCTGCTGGGTAGTTTTATTTAACCCAACAATTGTTTACAAATTACTATATGTCTGGCTTAAAATGAACCCAAAATAGGTTGGAAATTAAAAATCAGACTCATAATTACTAGAGGCAACAATAATAATCAAAAAGATGAGCATTTATTAATAAGCAATTTAATAAATGTTTATTGTTTAAATATTATTCAAAAAAAGTATTAATAAATGTTTGTTTATTAAACATATTAATAAATGTTAATTTCCAACATATTTTGGGTTCATTTTAAGCAAGAAATACAGTAATTTTTAAACAATATTTGGGTTAAATAAAACTACCCAGCAGGTTGGGCAAACATTTAACCCAGCCGCTGGGTTAAAACAACCCAATCGCTGGGTTTGTCCATTTTCAACCCAACTTGGGTTGTTTTTAACCCAGCATTTTTTAGAGTGTAGATGATGTAGAGGAGTGCTGTAATGTAATGACAACAGCTATTACAGGATTAACACAAAAATTTACAAAGCAAATAAAATCTAGACAAGAAAAATAAACTGTACCTTTGATTAATAATGAAATACATAAACTTATGAAAAAGCGAGATTTGGCTCTAAAAATATCATTACGTTCGAAACTTAATACTGATCTTTTGAATTATAAAAGCCTAAGAAATAAAGTTGTACTTGATCTGCGCAAAGCAAAAGTTACATATTACACTCAACTAATTGACAATGCTAAAGGTAACAGTAATTTACTATGGAAGCATCTAAATAATATGACTAACAAATCTAATAAACATAAAAGGATCACAGAACTTACCATCAATGGCAATACCATAACTAGTAGTGCCATTATGGCAGATGAATTTAATTCATATTTTTTACAATCAGTTGAAGAATTGACACAAAGTTTTCAACCTGTAGATTGTCAAATCTCTTCTGCGAGAATTGTTTCAACAGATTGTTTTTGTATTAAAGAGATTCAAGAAATAAAAGTTATTGACATAATCAATAAACTTTCGAATTCCAAATCTAATGACATTTATAATATGAATAGTTGTTTTCTTAAAAAATATAGAGATGTTCTTGTCAAACCATTGACACATCTTGTTAATCTATCCATAAGAACCTGTACATTTCCTAGTGCTTGGAAAAAAGCAGTAATTATCCCAGTATTCAAAACAGGAAGTCAGGAATCTATGTGTAACTATCGTCCTATATAAATTTTACCAGTTTTATCTAAAGTTATTGAAAAAGTTGTAGCAGCACAATTGATTGATTACTTAGAAGCCAGACAGCTCCTCCACCCACAGCAGTTTGGATTTAGACCAGGGTACTCAACTGAAATGGCAAACTGTTGTTTAATTGAAAATGTTAAAAAGTCCCTGGATAAGGGCAAGGTGGTGGGAGCTGTCTTTAACGACCTTAAAAAGGCCTTTGACACGGTCAATCATAGTTTACTTTTATCTAAAATGTTAGGTTTTAATTTCTCTGCTGAGGCAGTTACGTGGTTTACTTCTTACCTCCAGTCTAGAGCACAGGGTGTTAAAATAGATCAAGACATATCTGCATTTTCAAATATCAAAATGGGCATTCCGCAAGGCTCTATACTTGGACCTTTGCTGTTCAGTCTCTTTATAAATGACTTACCTCTGCACTGCTCAGGGGCCAGTTGTCAGCTTTATGCGGATGACGCAGTTCTTTATACCTCTGCTAAGTCACCTGAACAGGCTGCAGAGGCATTGTCTGTTTGTATGTCTCACATCCAACAGTGGCTTATTCAAAATCAGTTAGTTTTAAATTTGTCAAAAACAGTTTCTATGTGTTTTTCTATTAGGAAACACGATTTAAAAGGAAATTTTAATATTAATTTACAAAATGAAAAAATTCACTTTGTTACAGAATTTAAATATCTTGGATTGGTCCAAGATTCTCAACTTAAATTTGATAAACATATAAAGAAAATTTCAAAAACAATACAAAGTAATCTTAATTGTTTTAAATTAATTAGAAATTACATTCCAAACCAGGCAGCCCTGCTGTACATGCATGCTATGGTATTCTCTCATATCTCATACTGCGTGACAGCATGGGCACAGGCTGCTCCTACTGCAACAAAACATATTGGCTCTTTATACAATCGAGCAATAAAAATGATGGACAAAAAGCCAATCCGATATCATCATTGTACCATCCTTAAGAAATATAATTTATTGAGTTTTGATGGATTTATTAATTTTTGTTTTTTTAAATTCATTTATAAATTTATCAATCATTTATCGCCTGAGCCGTTAGGTAAATTTGTTGAGAGAAAGAACAGCAGTAGAGTCACGAGAAGCACTACATACCACGATTGTAAAATTCCATACTGCAGGACTAGCTTTGGTCAGACAGCCTTCTCTGTTAGGAGCTCTAAGCTCTGGAACTTATTACCATCTGACATTAAAACTATCCCTGACTTTAAAATGTTTTCTTCCAGACTTAAGACTTGGTTAAAGACAAACCAGAACTGTACTCATTTTTAATACTGTAACTATACTGTGTATGCTTGGAAGAGTTTTAATATTTGAGCATTACATTATTGTATGAATTGGTTTCTGGATATTTTATTGTATTTACTGGTTTTTTTTTTTTATTTTGACTGTTAAAAGCCCTTCTAGGGACAGGTGTTGCGAATTAGCTACGGCTATATACACTTTGTTACAGACATCAGGTTGTTTTGCTATAATGATCTATGTTGGTGGTATCTGTCCCTATCAAATAAACCATAAATAAATAAAATAAATAAAAGGTACAACGAAACGAAGCTCACCTTGCAGGATCAGTCCATTATGCTCATTATGGATTAAGAAGAATGATGACAGGGCTGGATCAAAATCCTTCTTGTTGTGTGGCCATCCATTCAATATTTGTGTTCTAAGCAAACTCAGCTCAGGACAGGACTCAGAAACTGTGAAGTCCTCCATAGACAGAGAATGTAATCCAGAGAAGACTGCAGCGACCATTTCGGTACACCAGTGGTTCCCAAACACGTTCCTGGAAGCCCCCCAACACTGCATATTTTGTATCTCTCCTTTGTTTGACACACCCATTTCAGGTCTTGGAGTCTATACTAATGAGCTGATGATCTGAATCAAGTGTGTTTGATTAAGGAGACATGGAAAACATGCAGTGTTGGGGGGCCTCCAGGAATGTGGTGGAGAACCCCTGCGGTACACAATGTCATAAGAAAACTGCAACTGGGCTGACCACCCGCTTCTCTTATTCCAGCATGTCCAATTCCTTTTGTAGCCAGCAAGATGGTTAATGCTTTGTGGTCTGTTTGTAACATAAAGTAATGCCCCCAAAAGTAAGATCACCATTTCTTTATGGCGAACATGCAGGCTATGGCCTCTTTTTCCACTGTGAAGTATATTCTTTCAGCCGCAGTGAGCATAATGCATTCTGCACCATCTGCATGGAGATGTCAACACCCCACCAAGACCATAGTCAGATGCATCAGTTGACACGATAGCTGGAAGAGAAGGATCAAAGAGTGCTTCTGCAGTCCATTCAAACAAAGTCTCAGTTGCATTTCTCACAAGAGCACAAAGTGATTCCACGTCTGTGGCAAAGTTCAGGAAAAATCTACTGTACCAAGAAATTAATCAGAGGAACGAACGAAGAGAAGGTAAGTCGTGTGGGGTTGGAGCATCGACAATGGCTTCAATGTGAGCTGTATCTGGCAAGATACCATCTTTTGAGATCACATGACCCAGAAATTTGTCTGGTTGAATGTGCACTTCTGCATGTTTAGTGTCAGGCCAGCATCTGTCAACTTCTGAATAACAGTGTGTAGTATTTTGTCGTGTTCACTCTGTGAACTATTATGTCATCTAAATAGTTCCTTACATCAGTTCCGTATGTCCTTTAGCATAGTCTCCATCATTTTTTGGAAAGCTGAGTGTGCAGAGGCTAATCCATAAGGAACATGACATAACCTGAAGAGACCCTCATGTGTAATGGCAGTCAGGTCACGGCTGTCAGCATGTAGGAGAAGTTGATTGTAAGCTCATGCTAAATCAATGGTTGAGAATATTGCCACATCCCTCAACTCACTCAGCAGTTCGTCCTTGTGGGGTAATGGGTTTTTGTCAACTATTAGCGCTTTGTTAGGCTCGTGGAAATCAACCCACAGTCTAACTGACTACTGACTACTATTGGCGAATAGGGTACAGAATCCCAGGGGATGCATCGATTCGCTCAGTAATACCTTGGTTCAGCAGGGATTGTAAAGGAGGTCACGGCCGCGCTTTCCACGCATTTTTAGGTGCGATATGTGAACGGCCCATTACTCAGTTTAGTTTTAGGTCTGTCTTTCTTAGTCGATCTGTAATGGGAAGTCTTTGAACTCACCGGACGTACCAGAGCAGCATCGTGAAGCAAATTCGCGTTGTGCAGCGCTTATACAATCTGGCATGTGGCAGTTACAGCAGCATCCAAAGAAGTGGGTTGTTCCAATAATAGTTTCTCATGCACTGCTGTAGCATACGCTTTCTCAGTGTTCTGATCCCTGAGCATTTTATCGTTTACTGTACCATAAGCACAATCAACTGCCAACTCCCATAGCAATGTAGTATATTGCACATTCATTTCATCCGCGCGCTGAGCTCTGTCTAAACTGATGGCGGGCAATGACCATGTTGACTTTGGAAATGAAATGCGCCTCAAAAGTGGACATTGTTTCATCTTATGTCGTACCAGTGTTTTGCAAGGTGTAAAAAACACACTGTTCTTCTGTCCCCAGGCAATGTAAAAGAAAATGCACGCCTGCGAGCTTCAGTCCAAGAGCCTCCAGATGCATTAATAGCCAGCATGTAGTTCTCGAAGATTCTTTTCCATGTGCAGAAGGGTTCAGAGCAACATGGCAGAAACGGAGCAGGTGTGGGAAAACTCACCATCATCGTCAATTGCTGTATTTATCAGCATAAAGGTAAGCAGTCACTCTCAGGAATCATAGCAATGATGAGGTAAGTAGAATAATGTAACTCCTTTTTTATTTTTAACTCTAATAGGAGCTCATTTAACCATGACTATTTCAACGCATTACATTCTTCTTCTCTTACTTTTTCTTTTCATTCTGCTTTTGAGAATTTGACCAGGACACCGGGGTTACACCCCTACTTCCTTACACAAAGTGCCATGGGATTTTTAATGACCACAGAGAGTCGGGACAGGATGATATGGCTGCAATATGCATGTGATATGAAGAATGCAACTCTGTTAAGAAAGTCTGGAAGTATAGGCAACCCTTCTGTTTTTTGGCGCTGAGAGCCTCTATCAAACACTGAAGTTGATGTTGAGGCAGTTTGTGAAATCAGGTTTGCATGCTCCGCTGCTCTAGCAATCACTGCTTTATCCGACGGATCCAATGGAACAGGATCTGAGGCCTGAGAAGAATAATCCCCCATTTCTGAATCAGAGATGCCCTCTGGATTTGACAGCATAGAATTTTCTTCCCTTCCAAACACTCCAGATACTATCACGGTGGCGATATTGTCTTCCCATAGACACTGGATAGCGCACAAGAAAAGCAAGCTAGATGAGCATTTCCTGCAGTCACAATCACAGCCTCCACGTCGGGGATTACCATTCTTCCCAGATCTCCACACTGAGATTTCGAGATTCTGGAAAAAGCCATTCTACTCTCGACTATCCCTATCGAGTCCCACGGTCCATAATTACACTTTGATCGTGGGTCTCAAGGTGAACAACTATGGGACAATGCCCAGGGTTGAAGAGACTTTGGCTGCTTATCTCTCGTCTGATGCTGAGTTGTCCCTGAAAGCCTTGACGTCGGTAGAGGTCTGCAGAGGTCTGAACCATGGGACCCGATCAAATCAGATTTTTGCAGGATTAAATTTCTGAATGAAAGGCAATAACGGTTGAACTTTAAGTGAACAAAACTTTCTGCAGTGGTGACATTCACACAGTTCCCAGTTCCCTGCCCCGAGCAACCTGGCAAGATATGTTCTTTGCATCCCATCCACGAGTGCACCTTCAGAGAGAACATTCAACCTTGGTGGTCGGATTTTGGAGGAGGAAAATCCTGAAATCGGTCTGAAATCATTTTTTCAAGATTTCATTTTGCAGTATAACTTGTAAGGCAACAGTTTTCATTTATTCATATTTTTGGATTAGCCTATAATTTTGAGTGACAGATGTCGTATTAAATTTAGCCTATTTTTCTTTGTGACATATTTTCTCTGTGATATTTTATGGTATTGACAGTATCATAAGACAAATAACAACCATCATTTTTTATATTTGTTATCCCCAATCACTTTCTCTTTCTTTAGGGGAAGTTTAAATGTGAGATTCTGTAAACGAGTTCTAAATTTAGCGGGACCTGTCAGGTCGGGAAGAAAATCATTGTGAGCGGATAGTGGGTGAACACAGAGTGAATTTTAAGCGGGAGCAGGTGTGTGACCCGCGCAGACCCGCACAGACCTCTACATGGCGGGAGGTCAGGCGAGCGCTTGCTTACACACAAGGACCATTTTTACCAAGCCGATTACCAAGCCGACCTGCTCAGGGAACTTGATGAGGGCAAAGGTGTGGAGCCTGACGTTATTAAAGAGCTGCGTCAGGCCAATGACTTATCTTTCCATGCCACCAAGGAGACGACCCTTGCCATTGGCTGCTCCAGTCCCTCACGGCTGACTGCCGGCCACACAAACATAATAAAAACATAACATAACACTGCTTGTCACAGTGTCATCCACCCAGGTTCAACAGGATGTTACCTACAGTAATGGCCCCAAGCAGGCTCAGGTGATGGAACAGGAAGTTCAGTCTCTTTTGGCAAAGGAGGCCATTGAATGTATTTCTCCTCCAGACTTCATAGTTCTGAAAAGGATGGGGGTTGCATCCCTTTATAGATCTGCATCAGTTAAACCATTCTCAAAGGAGATTTAGGTTCGAGATGCTGACAATTCCACTTATTGTGACTCAAATCAAGTCAGAGGACTGGTTTGTTCCTTTTGATCTAAAGAGCGCTACATCCTTCCACAGCATAGGAAGATCCTGAGGTTTCAAGTGCGAAGTATACCAATACTGAGTTGTGCCTGGACAGTTTTACACCAGGACAGGCATTTGTCAGTATAGCTGGAATACAACTGCAGTTTTACTGCTATTGAACTTCAATGTACTGTGATTATACTTCATTATACTGCAAATCTATGGTTGTGCTTAATTATACTGCAGTTATACTACTTTGTACTGCAGTTTTACTGCAGTTGTACTTCAATATACTGCAATTTTGTAAGGGAAGACACTGCATCCTCTTGCCATACTTCCTATCAGAAGCTAATGCCAGAGTCCTGCATGTGGATGGGTGCCTGCAGGTACCTGACAGGTGATCCTCTAGTATTTGATGTAACGGGTGGAATAACATTTATGCGTCGGGTGCTGTGCGGGTCAGACAGGCGGTAGGCAAGGGCGGACTGTGGATCCAATAACCAAGACAATTTAGACTCAATTCGGTACATTTGACAGCTGATTTCAAATGGTCCCCTGCTTATTTTCCCTGTCTTTCCCTGCCCACACTTATGGTCTGCGTGTTGGCCATAGCTGCCTTCGACGCACCGTTAAGTGAGGGACCACTGGGGAAGCACCACTTGGTAACTTTTTTCTTCGTGGGACCTTGAGGATGAGGCCTGCGGCTTAGGTTACAGTCCCGGCTTGGGATCTTGCAGTGATATTAGAATGGTTGTCCCTGGAACCCTTTGAGTCCTTGGACTATGCATCAGATAAATGCATCACTTTAAAGATGCCGTTTTTACTGGCAATCACATCACATCAGAGTGGGAGATCTGCAGGTCCTGTCAGTTGCCTCCTCCTGCTTAGAGTTTGCTCCCTGTAGGGTGAAACTCCCTTCTCCACCTGAGGCTGGGCTATGTACCTAAGGTACCCACTAATGTGGCCCATTCTAAAGTCTTCAAGCCTTCAGGCCTTCATCCTCTTCCTCATGGGGGGCAATTGAAGTTCTGGTGGAACAAGAGAAGCTACATTTACTCTTCCCTGTCAGAGCCCTTTAAGTTTATGTTCATAAAACTTCTCAGTGGAGAAAAACTGTACAGCTGCTGGTATGCTTTGGGCCCCCCCAAAAGGTTTCCTGGCTACCAAACAGACAATCAACAGATGGATTATGGAAGCGATTTCTATGGTCTATGAGGCATGATCTGCCCTCGCCTAGTCAAAGCACATTCCACACAAAGTATGGCATGCTCCAAGGCTTTACTGTCGGGGGCATCCCTCCAGGAAGTTTGTGATGCATCTGGATGGTCCTCACAGAGCACATTTATAAGGTTGTATAGCCTGGACCTGCCGGTCACACCAGGGTCTTATTTATTAAAATTAACAGTTAAAAGTCTTATTTATTAAAATTAAAAGTAATTACTTTATAGAATGTACAATAGAAAAAATGCTCAGAATTCCTCAGGGCAGCCCCTGGTGAAATGGGTCCCCAACGCAGAACTTCAGTTGCCCCCCCGGTTGAAACTGCTTTCCAGGGTCTGGGGTGTTGATGGTGCCCCCATAGAGGGTAGGATGGTGCCCCTTCAGTATTTAGTGCCCTACACAGACCGCATATTCTCATATTTGGAATGGCAATACTGGAATTGCTGTAGTAAAAGCTTTACTTGAAGCTTTCACTGAAATTATAACATGAAATTGCTGCCATTGATCAACAAAAAAAAAGGTTATGACGGTAACAATAGTTCCCTTTCATGGGAACTCGAGCTGCGTTGAGACGCTGTGGGAATGCCTCTTCGTGATTACATTGTGAAGCATGTGAAATCGGTCCAATGGCATGACAGAACGTCATACGCTGGTGACGTCACAGACCAGGAAACTATAAAGCACACCCAGAACTATGAACGCTTGCTTCTGTATCTTCAGCAAGCGCTCTGTGTAAACGTTGGTCCTATTTGGTGTTATCTGTCAATTATATATACAGTATTCTCTTTCTGTTAAAAAGTATTTCACCATATCAAGCGTGACATTTTATAATGGCGAGCAAACAACAGTTCACTCAGTGTGTTCTTCTCTGCCCTTGTTTTATCATGGGTGGGCATACACACGAGCTGTGTGTTGTTTGTTTGGAAGTGGAGCATGCCCAGTCAGCTCTCAAGGGAGCTGACTGTGCATTGTGAAGAGCTTTCTCTGAAAATGCTCCGCTCCCGCCAGATACTCTTTGAGGAGGGCGCATCACCACACGTTCCCCGCGGATGCCTTCGTGCCTTAGTCATGTGGAAAAAACCTTGGTTTGGTTTGGAACCTTGGACCAAAATCAGGGAGCATACGTCCTGTCAAGACAGCGGCTGAGGCCCGAGGTGGTGGAGCTCCTGTGGGAGAATTTTGGTCGTGCGGAAGTAGACCTATCTAGCTCCTCTTGGATTGGATGCCATGGTACAGACGTGGCCGAGGCTATGTCTGTACACCTTCCCCCCGATTGCTCTGCTCCCAGGAGTTCTGGAAAGGGTTCGCTGGGATGGAGCCCATCTCCTGTTAGTAGCCCCATTCTGGCCAGCCTGAGTATGGTTCTCGGACCTGGTGTCCCTCATCAACAGCTCTCCTCTAGAGATTCCGATCAGAGAGGACTCAAGCAGCTATTTCACCCTCGCTTGGAGTTGTGGAGACTTTGGGCCTGGCCCCTGAAGGGGCCCAGTTCATAGATTCTGGTCTGTCAACCGAGGTTGTAGAGACCTTACTCCAATCCAGAGATCCCTCTATGAGGAGATAGTATGCTACTAAGTGGAGGTTGTTCTCTTCTTGGTGCAGAGAATGTCATTTTGACCCTTTCTCTTGTCCTGTTGGTTCAGTGCTTGAATTTCTGCAGAAACGTTTCTCTGCAGGGTTATCTCCTTCCACCTTAAAGGTGTATGTGGCAGCTATATCTGCTTACCATACTCCTCTGGGTGGGTCATCAGTGGGAAGAAACCCTCTTGTTATATGATTTCTTTATGGCACTCTGAGGCTGAGGCCTGCACACTGGACTTGGCCATCGTTCTAGAAGGCTTGACTTTGGCTCCTTTCGTGCCCCTTGAAGAGATTTCAGAAAAGTTCCACACTCTAAAAAATATCTTCCTTCTTGCTATTTCATATCTTAAAAGAATTGGAGACTTACAAACCTTGACCGTTGCTCCTTCGTGCCTTGACTTTGCACCTGGTATGGTCAAAGCTTTTCTTCATCCTAGATTAGGATATGTGCCTGAGGTCCTCACTAATATTTCGGGGCCTATTGTGTTACGGGCCTTTTGCCACATTTCATACAGTTGACTGATGATGAATATAATGCAGGGCAATCTCACTGTGTGATATAGCCTATAGAATGCAGTTATAATGCCCATATTGGTTGTGTATGGTCATGTGGTTTTCAGTTCTGTTTGTTCATTGGTTCCCTTGTTCCTTGTGTCACTCGCCCATTGGTTGTCTTAGTCATGTGTTCACTAAGTTCTTGTATTTAAAGCCATTGTCTTCCATGTTACTTTGCCATGTATTGTTTATGTAACCCTGCTGTTGGTGCTTATTGTCAAGTCTGCTCTTTGCCAAGTCAAGTCTGCTCATGTTCAAGTCTGCTCATGCTCAAGTCTGCTCGTTCAAGTCTGCTCATGTTCAAGTCTGCTCATATTCAAATCAAGTGGTTGCTCTGTTTGTTTGTCACTTTGAGTCAATAAACTGCACTTGGGTTCATCAACTCGCCTTCAGAGGTCTTAATCGTTACAGAATACACGACCCAATACAATGAACCCAGGAGTTTCTCGGCTTTTGTGTCTCCGTCAAGATGACTAGGCTATTGAAGACTATGTTCAAGACTTTAGTGAACTTGCTCACCTTGTGGATTTTAATGATGTTGCTTTAAAAGACATTTTTCATTTTGGGTTAACTCTCTGGAGTCGGGTAACGCGCCGACGCGTTTTGTAGGATTTTTTTCACATTGCAGCAAAACAGACTTAAAATACTCCGTAATTTTTTGTCATAGAGACATAAGTAATATATCAATTGAAACTATAGAATATCTTCTTTCATTTGTGTACACTCAGAGTAAAAACAAAATGTTGTGCTTTTTGCAAAATAAAGAAAACTAACATGATGCGTGATCTGTTGCCTCCCTCTGAACGAACTCCAATCTGATAGTTATCAGAAAATGAAGTGTAACTTTGTGAATACTAATGACACAAAAATGAGACTTATGTCTAAAATAACGTAGAAATGTCAGGTTTTAAATCGTGTAAGTCAAATCGAAAAACAAATATTCTCTGTTTATGTAATCTGTATGAAAAGAGAGCCATGTCAGAAGTCCGTGATTCAGCTCATTATCCGCTAATGCGGCCACCCCCATATATTGAATATAAGAATATATTGATTATGCACTCTTACTCAGTGGTTCGTCATTTACTGTGGGTCTTGATGTGGAGCCCCGCAATCCCACAGTACCCTCCATGCCAAAGTGTTTACATGCCCCTACTGTCATGTCTGGAGTTGTTCACATCATGTCTGCCAAGCCAAAGCCTGTTCACGCCATGCCTGCCAAGCCAGGGCCTGTTCTCGCCAATGTCTTCAGACAAGATGGCCGCTCTGCCGGTGTCTTCAGACAAGATGGCCGCTCTGCCGGTGTCTTCAGACAAGATGGCCGCCACGCCAGAATTTCTTCACATCAGGCCTGCCCAGCCTGAGATTGCTCATGCCATGCCTGCCCAGCCTGAGGCTGTTCACATCATGCCGGTCAAATCTGAGCCTGTTCACATTATGCCTGCCATGCCTGAGCCCTCAGCCGAGATGGCTGCCACGCCTGAGCCCTCAGCTGAGATGGCTGTCACGCCGGAGTCTCTAGAATGTGCAGCAATTAGAGTTGTGGCCACAGCTATCCTGTGTGTATGGGCCACACACTCATCCATACCACAGCCTCTCCATGTCACGGCTGCCTCACCAGAGCATCTCCACATTACGGACGCCACGTCAGAGTCCCTAGCCATTATGGCCACCTCGCCAGAGCTCCCTCATGTCCTGTCTGCCCAAGTTTCACCTAAAGATTTTTTTTGGGGGGACTATGGGTACCAGCGGATGCAGAGCTTGGCCCACCACTGCCCCATGGTCCAGGCCCGCCAATGCTCCACAGCCTGTCACTGCACCATGACTCATGTCTATCACTGCATCATGATCCAGGCCTACCACTGCTCCATGATCCAGGCCCACCACTGCTCCAAGGTCTAAGTCTGCCCATGCTCCACGGACTAGGTCCGCCCATGCTCTACGACCCAAGTCTGCCCATGCTTCAAGGTCCTAGTCTGCCCATGCTCCACGGACCTGGTCCGCCCATGCTCCACAACCCTGGTCCACCAATGCTCCATGGTCCAGGTCCGCCCATGCTCCTCTGCCCAGGTCCGCCCACGCTCCTCTGTCCAGGTCCGCCCAAGCTCCACGGCCTAGATCCGCCTATGCCCCATGGTCCAGGTCTGCCTCTGCTCCATGACCTAGGCCCGCCATTGCCATGCCATGGTCCAGGTCCTGTCCCACTGCACGGGCCTGGCCCTCCATCCCTCCCCCAAGACCGCCTCCGCTTCACCACCCTCCTGGAATTTCTATCATGTCTAGTTTTGTTGGGCGTTGGGAGCCACCCATAGGGGGGGGTCTGTAATGTATAGTTTTGTTCATGTCTTTTATTTTGTAGTTTAATTCATGTTGCTTGTTTGTGTCATGCTTCCCTTGCTCCTCAGGTGCTCCCTTAGTCTATGTGTTATGTTCTGATTGGTTGTTTATGGCCATGTGGTTTTCAGTTCTGTTTGATCATTGGTTCCCTTGTTCCTTGTGTCACTTGCCCATTGGTTGTCTTAGTCATGTGTTCTCTAAGTTCTTGTATTTAAAGCCACTGTCTTCCATGTTACTTTGTTGTGTATTGTTTATGTAACCCTGCTGTTATTTTCAAGTTTGCTCATGCTCAAGTCTGCTCATGCTCAAGTCTGCTCATGTTCAAGTCTGCTCATATTCAAGTCAAGTGGTTGCACTTGGGTTCATCAACTCGCCTTCAGAGGACTTAATCGTTACACAATGCTTGTTAGCAATTGAAAAAAACTGTAGTACCATAATAAAATATACACTGCCCAGCCAAAAAACAAAAAAAGCTGTTTGGATTTAAATAGGCGGACATTTAAGAGTCTATGACCGGACCATTATTGCTGTGATTATGTTTCTAGCATGTTATATGTTTGGCAATATTTCTTTTAACCCTAATTGGTGAAGTGTGAATGAAGCTTTTCATTTCTTAAACAACCATGTAGGAAGACATAACATAGCCATATTCCAGGATGACAAAGCCAAGATTCATAAATGCTATTTCCATCAAGAGGTGCATCAATTTTTGGTCAAAATCTGGTATTGACAATGCAAGAGTCAAGCACTCTGTAAAGTCTCCTTCAGCACATCCTAAAGACTTTCAATGAATTAAAGGTCTGGACTCAGAGGTTCCAATTCATGTGTAACAATGATTTTTCACTCTCCCTCCCAACCGTTCTTTCACAGTTTGAGCCTGATGAATCTTGGCTTTGTTATCCTGGAATATGGCCATGATGTGCCCTAAGTATTAACAAATGTGTCTTAGTGATTGTAAAAAATTGTAAACACTTAATTCCCACCATTAAATACCTGCTAGGCATTTTATTTTCACTTTTAAAATATTTTCTTAATTTTTATTTAAAATAAAAGCCTCTCAGAGCTGATATGCATGGGAAAAGAGAAGAATGATTTTGGAAGGAGGCGGATTCGAACTCGGGTCTGTCGCATCAAAAGTTAACACCATCCACCATACTCTCCATGCCACAACTACTGTTATCAGATGGGTTTCTTTTGTAAATAGCATCAGCCTATTGTAAAATGACACCCTGAAAAAAATACAAAAAAGGATGTTAAAATGAATTAAATTTTTACTGTAAAAACAAGACAAAATACTATTTTTTTTATTATTTACTTTTTTGTTTTTGCAGAGTAGACAGGAGAATATGACACAGAATTAGAGAAAGCAAGACCCCACCAGCATATTGGTAAGGCCTTTCACCTTTTAGAATAGTATAAAGGAACTGAAATTGAGTGATATAAATTTATAGACATCCTAAAGTGGCCTTGACTATATCATCTACCAATCCTCAAATTCATTTCTCTGTGCTGTCTCTACATATACAGTGCCCTCCACAATTATTGGCACACTTAGTAATTATGAGCAAAGGCGGCTGTGAAAATAAATCTGCATTGTTTATCCTTTTGATCTTTCTTTCAAAAAATTGACAAAATTATAACCTTTCATTGAAGGAAAAGAATTGAAAGTGGGGAGAAAATCACATTATGAAATAAATGTTTTTCTCCAAAACACGTTGGCCACAATTATTGGCACCCTTTTATTCAAAACTTTTTGCAACCTCCTTTTGTCAAGATAACAGCTCTGAGTCTCCACCTATAATGCCTGATGAGTTTGGAGAGCGCCTGACAAGAGATCAGAGACCATTCCTTCATGCAGAATCTCTCCAGATCCTTCAGATTCCCAGCTCCATGCTGGTGCTTCTTCTCTTTAGTTCACTCCACTCATTTTCTTTAGGGTTCAGGTCAGGGAACTGGGACGACCATGGCAGAAGCTTCATTTTGTGCTCACTGACACATTTTTGTGGTGGTTTTGATGTTTGTTTTGGATCATTGTCCTGATGGAAGATCCAACTATGGCCCATTATTGGATTTCTAGTAGAAGCGGTCAGGTTTTGATTTTTTATCTGTTGGTATTTGCTAGAATCCAAAATATCATGTATCTGAACAAGATGTCCAGGACCTCCAGCAGAAAAATAGGCCCACAACATTAAAGATCCAGCAGTATATTTAACTGTGGGCATGGGGTACTTTTTATCCATGTGTGCATGCACCAAACCCATCTGGTGGCTGATCAGATTAGACTCAACTAATCTCTGCAATTCTCCAGCTGTGATCCTTGGAGAATCTTTGGACACTCAAACTTTCTTCCTCTCCGCGCATTAGGACGATTTAGACACAAGTCCTCTTCCAGGCAGATTTGTAACATCTTTAGTTGATTGGAACTTCATAATTATTGCCCTGATGTTGGAAATGGGGATTTTCAATGCATTAGCTTTTTTCTTATAGCCATTTTCTATTTTGTGAAGCTCAACAATATTTTGCTGCACATCAGAACTATATTCTTTGTTTTTTCTCATTGTGATGAATGATTAAGGGAATTTGGCCTTTGTGTTCACACATATTTGTACTCCTGTGGAACAGGAAGTCATGACTGGACAATTTAATTCTCCTAGTCACCCTGGTGTGCTAAAAAACGTAAATATGAATGGGAATATATTTCAGAGATATTTTACTCATAAGAATTTCTAGGGGTCCCAACATGTATTGGAGAAAAACATTTCTTTCATAATGTGAGTTTCCCCCCACTTTCAATTGTTTTACTTCGATGAAAGGTTAGAATTTTGTGAATTTTTTTAATGAAAGATCAAAAGGATGAACAATGCAGATTTAGTTTTACAGCCGCCTTTGCTTATATTTACTAAGGGTGCCAATAATTGTGGAGGGCACTGTAGGCTCTAGTATTCTGATAACCACTTCTAAAACACAATTATGGTGAGTTATGAATGTGAAACACAGTGTGTGCATGTGTATGTGTGTACAGAACGTGGGGGAGGGGAGGTGAGGTGGATAAGCTCACTGGTATATAGTATGGTCTTGCAGTCTTGTGTCGCTGCCTCTTGGAGGGGGCAAATGGAGAGGGCAGAGCAAATTTCACGCCTCTGCCACCGTCTTTTCAAGCTACACTCATTTCGCAACTCCAATCCCTCTTTCTGCCCTCATCTCCCCATCCCCCTGTCCCCACGGTCAAAGATGACAAAAGCACAGAAATCCATCTCCAGCTAAACCAGCATATTATCATCTGCCTAATGAGAGAGAAAAAAAGAATGAGAGAGAGAAAATTTCCATTTTAGTGTTTTAGCCACAGTCACAGAGCTGTTTCCCATATGCACAGGGACAACGTTTGCTTAATTAGAGATGTTAAATGGCCTATTTATCATGTGTCCAACACCTCTCCACCAGAACATGCCTAATTAATGCACATAACTGCATAATAGGGTTGCAATTATGTTATTTAGATGCAACAACACTGTGTTGACATGTCCCCACCTGTGTTCATGTCAGCTGAAAACTAATTCTGTGCTTATTTTAGCTGCTGCTTTCCTAACAGTGATGTGTTAGAACCAGCAGGATGGCTCTTTTTGCTGCCTTTTTGTAGCTAATCTTTAATTGCACATTACAGGATGAGGAAGTGTTTGATTTCAGTTGTTGTGGATGAATGTATATTCCAACAGTATGCAACGTTGATTCCTTTGTTTCCACAGCCATTCTAAGTGACAGTGATAAGACGGGGTACTTTGTTTCAGACCCCTGGCAGCCATACACTAGACAGTTTCCCATGGGAGGTATGTGTCTGGGTGGGGGCTTTCAGACATTCCGTCCTTCATTTTGAAGTCTTTCAGACCAGAGAGTAGATTGCAGCCACAACTGTTTGCCAAGGACACTTAAAGGTTATTAAGATTGTATTATTTTAATGAATATGACTTTAGACAGAGTGTTTCTCAGCACTCTTAGATTTTCTTTTCCAGCTTCCATGCACTTCAAGATATGAAGACTTTCAGTTGTTTTTTTCTCAAAATAGCTTTTAGTAGAAACACAGTTTGCAGGAAGGCTGCATTTACAGTTGTAGGGGTGCCAGCCATGTCTCAGTGTGATTAAAAAGCCTGTTCTGCTCACACATTACTGGAGCTGAAGGGCTCATATCCCAACTCTTCCCAAATGGGATTTTACACATGAATGAACTGTGAAAATCCATACATGACCACTCCCTTGCATTCCAGCAAGGGAATTACTTTGCCCTCTAACACTTTACCTCAAATTAGAGTGATGTTCATGAATGGGCTGAGAGGGAATTCATTATGGGTTGGGTTGGTAGAAATAACACATTATAAATGTAGCAGAAGTAAGCCATTAAATGAGAATCAGACGTTATCAGTGTGGTAATATCTGAGCAGTAATTGCAGTGAAGCAAATAATGAACTATCAGTCAAAGGTCTATTTAAAGAATTGGTGCTCTGGAGCAAGAGTTCACACATACACAAAAAGGAATGTTTTGGGAAGAATTCATCTCTGTCTTCTGTAATTTGGCATCATGTAAAAGCTACTTGCTTTGCTTGAATTTAATTTTGATTAGACACCAAATTTATCATTGTACAAACTAAGTCTTAATAATGAAAAGTGTTAAAGAATCTCTGCACAAACCATTTTATTTCTGTAATGTAGATATTTGTAAATGAAAAATTACCTTCAATGTGGAAAACTGTGTATGGATGGACTTGATTGGTCAGAATGGAGTAAGACCTTAATATGAGTTTGCTAAAGATATATGGATGGTTGCATTAGTTAATAGTATTAAATAGAACAGTGCTTCTCAAACCTGTCCTGGGGACCTCCACCACTGCACATTTTGTATGTCTCCCTCATCGTATCATGGTTCTGGGTGCTTCATTGGCTTTCCTGTTGTCTGTGTTGTCCTGTCATTTTCTGCAGCTTGTGACCTGGGCAATCAGCGCTGAGTTTGCAGCACGGGTGTGTGCAGATCACGAGGTGATTGCCCTCACCTGTCGCTTGTTCCCTGTTCCGTTATATTCTCTGCTGTGTCTACCCCTTGTTGTCAGCAGATTTTTTATTTGTGCTTCGTTTTATGTGTTGTTGGATCTTTGCCATGTTTTTGTGGTTTACCTTTGTTTGCTACTGTGCCCTGGACGCCTAGACAAGGAGTTGGTTGAGCGCTTGCTGTTCTCTCTCCCCTTCCCGTTGGGTGTGCACCTGTAGTGGTCTCCACAGCCTCTGTCCTCTGGAGCTTGCACACATCCCGTTTGTTTGTGTGTGTTTCACTACACTTTGGACGTTGTTTATTCCCAAAAGTGTCTAATAAACTGTTGCACGAAACCTTTGCATTTGAGTCCTCCACTCACGCATTGTCCATTCTGACAAAATCTACTGTCTAAGATATTGACTCAGCAGAAGAAGCAGACGTTCAGGAAATTGTCGCCTCTCGCAGTGGCTTCTCAGTGCTGTCCCTCTAGCTAACCCAGCTCACAGAATGGCTTGTTTGGTTCCAGATCAACCCTCCCGCGGCTCCTATTGTACCACCTCTGCCTGAACCTGAGGTGGCCATTCCCTGTCATGCCGAACCTCACCTTAATCCACCAGCACCATACTCCAGTGAGCCCAATTCATGCCATTCAGTTTTGTCACAGTGTTCTCTGACTTTTTTACTCCAGCACTCCTGTTTTCCCACGGAGCAATCTAAAGTGGCCTTCACCATCACGCTTTTGATTGGGCAAGCGAGAGAATGGGGAACGGCCATGTGGGACAATGGACATGAATGTTGCAACTTATTTAAGAATTTTTCAGAGGAGCTTCACAAAATTTTCGACCATTCCGCTCTGGGGACAGAGGCAACGAGGGCTTTATCATTGCTGCAGCAGGGAGGTCGGTCTGTTTCTGACAACCCCTTCGAGTTCTATACATTTTGCAGTCTTCCAGGCACTCATCAATGACGTGCTCAGAGACATGGTGTCACAGACACGCCAGGCTCTACACTCACCCAATCACAATGCACTCCCTCTCCTGAGAATTAACCAGCCACACCTGACACGCATCAACACTCATCACCACAGCAGCATATAAGACACTTCAGAACATTCAGTAACTGTCCGGTCTCGTTAACTTCTGCTTACCTGTATCCAGCGTTCCATGTGATTCCTAGTGTCTCCTCGTCTTCTGTGAATGTCATCGTGTCTCGTCTGTTCCACGCCTGCCTGCTTCCACGATCCCTGGGAAAGATAAAGACAAGTATCAGATCCAGTATCATCTTCAGTCACGAACTTAACCTGCTTCCACTCACCTGCACTCTGCCCACGTTCTGTGGTTGTTCAATAAACTGTATATGTAACTGTAACTCACTATACCTGTGTCTCCGTCCCCTTCTGTACGTAACACAAGGTCGACTGGTTTGTATTTGTTTACCTCAACAACATCCTGATCTTCATCCAGAAGGAGCGCAACCATGTCCAGCATGTCAGGCGAGTGCTTCAGCAACTGCTTGAGAATCGTTTATTCGCCAAGGTGTAGAACTGCGAGTGTTTCACACACGGTCGGTTTTGTTCTTGGGATTTATTCTTTCACCCGAGGGTATCCGAATGGATCCTGCCAAGGTAAAAGCGGTTGCTGATTGGCCCACAACAGATAGTCGTAGAGCGGTCCAGCAATTTCTGGGGTTCCCTAATTTTTACAGGCGGTTCATTCGAAAGTTTAGCCAGGTCGCCCTTCCTCTGACTAATCTCACCACCAGTCGAACATTTTTTTTTCTGTAGGTTGCCGAAGGCCCAGGCTGTGTTCATAAACTTAAAAAGTAGCTGTGTTTCTGCTTCCATCCTTGCTACTCCTGATCCGTCTTTTCAGTTCGTTGTGGAGGTGGATGTGTCAGAGGTGGGAGCGGAGGCAATTTTGTCTCAGAGATCACCTTTGGATGACAGAATACATCCCTGCGCTTTTTTTTTTTTCTCATCCTTTAACCCCCTCAGAACGGAATTACAACATCGGGAATAGGGAGTTACTGGCTATTAAGTTGGCCTTGGAGGATTGGCACCACAGGTTAGATGGCACAGAGGTCCCTTTCATCGTTTGGACCGATCATAAAAACTTAATTGCCAAGATCAAGCCCGTCATTTGCTCAAGCCTTCAGCCCCAGACCTCTGCTCCTCCACCTCCTAGACTCATCAAGGGGTCTCCTGCTTATATGGTACGGCGACTCCTTGATGTGAGATGAAGGGGTAGAGGACATCAATAGCTGGTAGACTGGGAGGGCTATGGCCCGAGGAGAGATGCTGGTTTCCGGCTCATGACATTCTGGATCAAGCTCTCTTTGACCAATGCCATCGGCGTCGTGATGAGTCCTCCTGAGTGTTTGGGGGATTGGGGGTAGTGTCACAGTTCAGGGTGCTTCATCGGCTTCCCTGTTGTCTGTGTTGTCCTGTCATTTTCTGCAGCTCGTGACCTGGGTAATCAGCGCTGAGTTTGCAGCACGGGTGTGTGCAGATCACAAGCTGATTGCCCTCACCTGTCACTGTCAGTAGATATTTGTGTGCCTCGTCTTATGTGCTGTTAGATCTCTGCTGTGTTTTTGTGTTTTACCTTTGTTTGCTACTGTGCCCAGGATGCCTTGACGAGGAGTTATACAGCTGGCCGAGCGCTCGCTGTTCTCAGTCTTGTCTCTTTCCCCGTCCTGTTGGGCATGCACCTGTAGTGGTCTCCACAGCCTGTGTCCGCAGGTGTCTGTACAGATGTGTGTATTACTACACTTTGGATGTTGCACTCTGCTTTTGAGTCCTCCATTCCCACAATCTGACACATCGGACACACCCAATTCAAGCCTTGGGGTCTTTACTAAAGAGCTGATGAGTTGAATCAGATGTGTTAGATGAATGAGACATAAAATGTGTGGTTTTCAATGTAAGTGACCTTTTGATAAGGATTTTTGTCTCACTCAAAAAGAACATGTCTGAGAAAACCAGGAAGGTTTTACTTGCTGTTATCCGATTGTAAATACACTGCCCGGCCACAAAAAAAAAAAAAATCGGATTTTAATAGGCAAATACTTTACAGAGTGCTCACCTCTTGCATTGTCAATACAAGATCTTGACCAAAAATGTATGCACCTCTTGATGGAAATAACATCACAACATTTTTTCCATCGAGAGGTGCATAATTTTTTGGTCAATGCAAGAGGTGAGCACTCTGTAAAGTCTACTTCTGCACATTCCATAGAAATTAAGGTCTGGACTCAGAGGTGCCAATTCATGTGTGAAAATGATTCTTCATGCTCTCTGAACCATTCTTTCACAATTTTAACCCTGGTGAATCTTGACATTGTCATCCTGGAATATGTCCAAGATGTGTCTTCCTACATGGTTGTTTAAGAAATGATACACACTCCATCTTTAAGGGTTAAAAGAATCGTTGCCAAACATAAAACATGCTAGAAAACGTCTCGGTTACGTATGTAACCCTCGTTCCCTGAAGGAGGGAACGGAGACGTACGTCAGTAGTGACCGACGAATTGGGATATCGCTAGAGAGCCCTATTAGCTTCGAGAGAATTAACACAGGCCAATGGAATTGGCGTGCGATATTTGCATAATGCGCACCGCCTCCGACAGGTGTATATAAATAGGAAGCAGATGCGATCGCACTCTGTTTTTCGCTGAGGAGACAACTGGTGTCCGCACTACAGCGAGGGTACAGAAACTGTGGCGACGGGATGTACGTCTCCGTTCCCTCCTTCAGGGAACGAGGGTTACATGCGTAACCGAGACGTTCCCTTTCAGTCGGTCACGTTCGACGTACGTCAGTAGTGACCGACGAATTGGGATCCCAAATAAAGCGCCACAGTTACGAAACCCCTTCCAGTGCCCAGAGCAAGCTTCAGCCACCCGTCGTACCAACGGGACGGTGAAGGGGGCGAGCTCACGCCGAGAGAGTCTACTGCTGTTCCGACATACCCACTAAAATAAACTAGACTACACTGGGGAAGCGAACCCGTGGGGGACGCTGCGGAGGCCACTACCTACCCAGTGGGGGAGGAGTTTATGTGGAAACACATATGGACTGGCCGGTTGGGCAGTACGCATATGGAGTCCCTGGGGTGGCTCCACCTGATAGGGGGGAGACTCACCTGACAGGTGACAGCAGAGCTGGCTCTGCTAAGGGAAGACACGGGCTCACCGTAGGGAGTGGACCGTGGACAATGCACATATGGGATCGCTCACGCAGAGGGATCACAACATATGGAACCCAGCCGACAGACAACGTCAGTGACGGATGTCGACCTGGCTGCAGACACTCCGCAATGTCCGAGCCGAAGGGGGAGGAGGAGGAACTCGACAGGGTTCACCGGACGGGGAACGCGACTGGAGTAGGGATGCACGTATCCAGCCCATGGGGCGGGAATGGCATTGCAAGCCGACACTAGAGCTGGTTCAACGCGTCTACCGGCTAGTGGAAGCGAGTACACGGGAAGATACCGGCTCTACACGCAGGCTATAGAATCTAGCGAACGTGTTAGGTGTCGCCCAGCCCGCAGCTCTACAGATATCTGTCAGCGAGGCGCCATGAGCCAGCGCCCAGGAAGAGGCCACTCCTCTGGTGGAGTGGGCTCTCAACCCGAGCGGGCAAGGCACGCCCTGGGAATCATACGCCAGGGCGATGGCATCCACTATCCAGTGGGCCATCCTCTGCTTGGAGACAGCCTTCCCCTTCTGCTGGCCTCCGTAACAGACAAAGAGCTGATCTGAGGTTCTGAAGCTTTGTGTTCTGTCTACGTACACACGCAGAGCGCGGACGGGACAGAGCAAAGCTAGGGCTGGGTCTGCCTCCTCCGAGGGCAGCGCTTGCAGGTTCACTACCTGATCTCTGAAGGGAGTGGTAGGAACCTTGGGCACGTATCCGGGCCGGGGTCTCAGGATTACGTGAGAATCACCGGGCCCGAATTCCAGGCACGATTCGTCGACCGAAAATGCGTGCAAGTCCCCTACCCTCTTGAGCGAAGCCAGTGCGACCAGGAGGACGGTCTTAAGTGACAGTGCTTTTAACTCGACTGATCGCAAAGGTTCGAAGGGATGACCCCGGAGTGAAGTTAGAACCAGGGAGAGATCCCAAGAGGGTATAGAGGAAGGGCGAGGCGGATTTAGTCTCCTCGCCCCCCTCAGGAACCTGACGATCAGATCGTGCTTCCCCAAGGACTTACCATCAACTGCATGGTGATGTGCGGCGATCGCGGCAACATACACCTTAAGGGTGGAGGGAGACAGCCTTCGCTCCAAGCCTTCTTGCAGGAAGGAAAGCACAGATCCGACCGAGCATGATCGGGGGTCCTCTCGGCGAGAGGAACACCATTCAACGAATAGGTTCCACTTCAGCGCATAGAGGCTCCTCGTTGAAGGAGCTCTAGCGGAAGTGATGGTGTCTACGACCGCTTGCGGGAGATCACTCAGAACCTCCGCATCCCGTCCAGGGACCACACGTGGAGGTTCCACAGGTCGGGACGCGGGTGCCACAGGGTGCCCCGTCTCTGAGTCAGAAGGTCCTTCCTCAGAGGAATGGGCCAGGGAGGGGCTGACGCAAGGAGCATGAGGTCCGAGAACCAGGTCCGAGTGGGCCAGTATGGAGCCACTAACAAGACCTGCTCCCTGTCCTCCCTGACTTTGCACAGAAGTTGTGCAAGAAGGCTCACTGGGGGAAACGCGTATTTGCGTAGACCCTGGGGCCAGCTGTGTGCCAGGGCATCCGAGCCGAGCGTGCCGCCGGACAGGGAATAAAACCACTGGCAGTGGGCAGTCTCCGGGGAGGCGAACAGGTCTATCTGAGCCTCGCCGAAGTGCTGCCAGATCAGCTGGACCACCTGGGGATGGAGTTGCCACTCGCCCGCAAGTGGGCACAGCCGTGAGAGCTCGTCGGCTGCACGGTTGAGCACACCTGGGACATGAATGGCACGAAGCGACCTCAGATGCTTCTGACTCCATAACAAGAGATGGCGGGCGAGTTGCGACATGCGGCGGGAGCGTAGACCACCCTGATGGTTGATGTACGCAACAGCCGCAGTGCTGTCCGAGCGGACCAGTACGTGTTTGCCTGATAGCAGCTCCTTGAAGCGGCCCAGCGCAAGACGTACTGCAAACAACTCCAGGCAATTGATATGCCAATGCAGTCGAGGCCCCGTCCAAAGACCCGACACTGCATGCCCGTTGTACGTGGCCCCCCATCCGGTGGTCGAAGCATCTGTGAAAACCACAGCATGCCTGGACACCTGTTCGAGGGGCACTCCCGCCCGCAGGAACGAAGGGTCCGACCACTGGACGAGGGTGCGACGGCAGCTCGGTGTCACGGGGACACGGAGAGTACCGTGCTGCCACGCCCATCTCGGGACTCGGCCGCGGAGCCAGTGTTGAAGCGGCCTCATATGGAGCAATCCGAGCGGCGTGACCGCGGCTGCAGATGCCATATGCCCCAGGAGCCTCTGAAAATCTTTCAGTGGGGCCGCTGTTCTGCGCTTGAGCGTACTCAGGCAGTTCAACACCGACTGGACGCGCTCCTCGGTGAGACGCGCAGTCCGGGCGACTGAGTCTAGCTCTAGACCGAGATAAGAGATCCTCTGCCCGGGGGCGAGTTTGCTCTTGTCCCAGTTGACCCGAAGACCCAACCGGCTGAGGTGAGCTAAAACCATGTCCCTGTGCTCGCACAACTGCTCCCGCGAGCTGGCCATGATGAGCCAGTCGTCGAGGTAGTTGAGAATGCGAACGCCCTGTTCCTTGAGGGGAACAATGGCCGCCTCCGCAACCTTCGTAAAGACGCGGGGTGACAGGGCCAGCCCGAAGGGTAGGACCTTGTACTGATATGCCCGACCCTCGAACGCAAACCGTAGAAAGGGTCTGTGGCGAGGCAGAATCGAGACATGAAAGTACGCGTCCTTCAGGTCGATCGCTGCGAACCAATCCTGGGGACGAACACATTCGAAAATGCGCCTCTGCGTGAGCATCTTGAACGGCAGCTTGTGAAGGTACCGGTTCAAGACGCGCAGATCCAGGATTGGCCGTAGCCCACCGCCCTTCTTGGGTACAATGAAGTAGGGGCTGTAAAACCCTGCCTTCATATCGGCCAGAGGGACCAGCTCGATTGCATCCTTCGCCAGGAGGACAGCAATCTCCGCCCGGAGAACAGGTGCATTGTCCAGAGACACCTGAGTGTAGTGGACACCCCTGAACACCGGGGGACGCCGGGCGAACTGAATCGCATAGCCGAGTCTGATAGTACGAATGAGCCAGCGGGACGGGCTGGAAAGCGCTATCCAGGCTTCCAGACACCGAGCCAGCGGGACCAAAGGCACCACAGACGTACCGGGGGTGGGGCAGCGGAGCAGAGCACGGGGACCCGACTCGGACGGCATGGAAGCGGCCCGGAGTGTGGTCAGGCTCTGTGAGGTACCAGCGTGAGTGGGAGACGGCACACGGAGTGCGGCCTGCACCACCACACTGGTACCTGCTGGCGAGGTGAGGGGGGGCTGGGAGTGGCAAGGCGGGGCCCTGCACTCCGACAGCCGCACCCTCTTGTGACCTGGAGGTTTGGGAAACTGCTCTTTTTGTGTGAAAGTGGGTACCGCTGGACTCCGGAGAGCCAGCGGCGGGACAGACAAAAACACAAATTCCCCCCGGCCCTCCTCCGGGGGTGGGAGAGATGCTGGAACCCTCTCCCGAAGAGCCGAATCCTTCCCCTCCAGGTCGCCCGTCTCAGGTTCGCGACTTCCTTGACCGCTTGCCACCTGGCTTGGCCTGAGCGGGCTGGGCACCGCGTCCGCGACCGGCTCCCTGCTGTTTGGCGGGTGTTGGCTGCTGCTTTGCCGACTTAGCAGGGGCGGAGGACGACGCGGGCGGGCGCCCTCGGCGACGAGCAGGCTGAGACTGAGCCGCCGGCGGGGTGGAGGCAGCAGCGGACCGCCGGGGCAAGACATGCTTGATGGCCTCAGCCTGCTTCTGTGCGGCGGAGAACTGTTGGGCGAAGCTCTCCACCGCGTCGCCGAAGAGGCCGACCTGGGACACGGGGGAGTCCAGGAACCGATGTTTATCGGCTTCCCTCATGTCCGCCAAGGTCAGCCAAAGGTGGCGTTGCTGGACTACCAAGGTAGACATCGCCTGACCAACAGAACGTGCTGTCACCTTAGTCGCCCGGAGAGCGAGGTCGGTGGCAGCACGCAGCTCCCCAAGCAGCTGCTGGTCAAGACCCTCCTGGGGCATTTCCATCAACGCTTTTGCCTGATAAACCTGCAAAAGGGCCATGGAGTGCAAGGCGGAGGCAGCTTGCCCACAGGCTCTGTAAGCTTTCTCTGTCAGTCCTGACGAGAATTTACAGGCCCGGGACGGGAGACGCGGTTCACCGCGCCAGCCGGCGGCCGTTGGACACAGCTGCATCGCAACAGACCGCTCGACTGGGGGAATCCGCGTGTATCCCCTAGCCTCTCCGCCATCCAGGGAGGTGAAGGCGGACGAGGGTCCAGGTCTCGAACGGACGCTATACGGCGCCCGCCAGGACCTGGTCACCTCATCGTGCACTTCCGGAAAGAAAGGCATCGGGGCGGGGCGCTGAGGACCAGCGCGGGCCACCCCGAAGTACCAATCGTCGAGCCGAGAAGGACCGGGACACGGTGGAGGGTTCCACACGAGCCCGACCTTCTCGGCCGCCCGGGAAAGCACAGCCGTCAGCTCGGGATCAGGCTCGGGCAACGCTGCGACCCCGGAGGGAGGCAGCGCAGCCGAGTCTTCATCTCCCGAGGACTCACGCTCACCTTCCGATGCTGCGATCGACATCTGATCCTCAGCAGGCGCACCAAAGGAAACGGCTGGCCGCTCCGTAGAGGGACCAGCGCGCTCCAATGGCAGCACCACGGGCTGCAATGCTGGAGAGGGGCCAGGGGCCCGCGGAGCAGCGCTCGGCGGGGAAGCCCTAACCGTAATCCTCAGATCACCCTGCCTATACGCCGCCGAACCGTCATTCCGACCGAAGCCGGAAAAAACGGCCGCACGGGGCATAGGGGAGGGGACCCCCGCTCCCTGAGAACCAAGGAACGAAAGTCTAGATCTCAGCACTGCGATAGTCATGTTCCCACAATGAGAACATGAACCATCTACAAACGCTGCTTCAGCGTGCTGAACGCCCAAGCACGTGATGCAGCGATTGTGCCCATCAGCAGGGACCAGGGAACGACCGCACCCAGTAACGCACAGACGAAATGACATCTTGAAAAAGACGCAGGGTTCGTCTGTGAACTCTTTTAGAAGGGGAAGAAATCAGCTCTCTTGTGCCGAAGCACACAGGGAGTGTCACGATGTGTTCGGGTACACCACTCCCCGAACACAACGAAGGAACCGGCCCAAATCGCAACTCAAATGATGCTGTAAAAACAGCAGTTGAGAGCAAATAGCTCAGGCTCCTCTGTAACTCGCGACCTCGCTGTCGTGCCGTCACTCCAACACAGAAGACCACTTCTCTCCGTTTCCTCTTCTCACTTTTTTCAACTCTCTTTGAAGTCTGAAGCTGGAGACACCAACTGTTGGCTCCGAAGCGAAAGACAGAGTGCGATCGCATCTGCTTCCTATTTATATACACCTGTCGGGGGCGGTGCGCATTATGCAAATATCGCACGCCAATTCCATTGGCCTGTTTTAATTCTCTCGAAGCTGATAGGGCTCTCTAGCGATATCCCAATTCGTCGGTCACTACTGACGTACGTCGAACGTGACCGACTGAAAGGGAACATAATAATCACTGTAATAATGATCCGTTCATAGATTCTTAAGTATTTGCCAATTAAAATCCATCCTTTTTTTTGGGCCGGGCAGCGTAAATGGGCTAATTAAAGCTAAAAAGATTTTTCTCTCTTAATACCTTCTTACAATTGCAATAAGCTAATTTAAACAAATGGGTAAACTAACAGATAATAAAAAACAAACAAACAAACAAAAAAATATGACATTTTAGATAACTACTTAACTGACAGCTCAAACAAGGGCCAGTGATCTCATTACAGAAGATAATTGTAAAATTGAACTGTGTTAGTTAAAACAAACAGATAGATGACAGGGTCACTAACACAAAGCAGATTCACTAGACCAGCAAAATGAGTGAAACATAAAACAGATCAACTCAGTGCCGCTAACAAAGCAATTACATCCATGACAAGGCTGTAATTGTGTCTGATTGCAGTACCATTACATCTATTTGCTTCACCTCTCATTATGGTTGCCTTTTGAGTGCCTACTAACCTTTAAGCTGCTTCAGGTTTTCTGCATTCACTGGTAAAGATTATTTATGCATGAGTATGCAAACACATTCATGCATGCACACATACATATTCAGTCACTCGTAGTCACACACAAATTCATAGAGCTTCCAGCGACACAGCAGAGATCTCTCCATTCAGAGGCTGTAATTATGGACTCTCGAGATAAATCAATTAACATGAACATATAGCCTTTAATTTAATCCACAACTAATTAAAGCCACCAGAGGGTGGGTTGAACCATGGGGGGCATGTGAGAAATGAATGAAAAGGTTTCTATAAAAATGAATGGTTCAGAAAGATTACAGCAATCTGATCAGTCTAGTTAATGGTTTCTACAAACAACAACCCTAACTGGAGTTGACATTTGACAGCTTCTTTTGATAGATTTTGAACTTCTTTTGACAGCTTTAAATCAAAAGATTTTAATCCCTTTTTCAAAATGCAACCTAAGACAAATTTTAAATCATAAACTTTATATGTGTATTACTCTATATGGCTGTGTAGAGCTAAATACTAGCACTAAATGCTAACACATTAGCATCCAACAATCTGCATGAAAGGACACAAACTGATCACAATCTTTCCATTTCAATTTAGCATTGCAGCTGACTGCGTCCCCGCTAGCCATTTATCTCTCTCTGCATCCTTCTCTCGTTTGTCGCCCCCCTCTCTCGGACAAATGGAATGGAGTGGAACTGGACATGCCATCAAATCCTGGTATAGATTGAATCGGACAGTGAAAGTCTGGTCTTATCAGGGTGAGAGTGTGCTGCCTCGAAGTAGCATGGGCCAGCTGAGAACAGACGGCACACTCTGGTTGCAGCATTTATCAGAATCAGAATCGGAAAGAGCTTTATTGCCAGGTATGTTGTTTACACATACTAGGAATTTGTTTTAGTGACAGAAGCTCCACAGTGCAACAGAGTGACAGCGACAAGACACGACACATAATAAAAAGAATAAAATAATAATATACAAATTTACAAGATAGACAAAGTGCAAAAAAAAGCAAAAAACAATATATAATATAGACAATTGTATGTACAGTTATGTGTGCAAATTTGAAATATAAGTAAGTGTTTTAAGTAAATAATGTGTAATAGTGTTGTGTGTTCCATGTTTGTCAAGTGTTCATGAGATGGATTGCCTGAGGGAAGAAACTGTTCCTGTGTCTGGTCGTTCTGGTGCTCAGGGCTCTGTAGCGTCGACCAGATGGCAACAGTTCAAAGAGGGAGTGTGCTGGATGTGAGGGGTCCAGAGTGATCTTCTTTGCCCTTTTTCTCACTCTGGATAAGTACAGTTCTTGGAGAGTGGGGAGGGTTGTGCCAATGATTCGCTCAGCAGACCGGACTACCCTCTGTAGTCTTCTGAGGTCAGATTTGGTAGCTGAGCTGAACCAGACGGTAATTGAAGTGCAGAGGATGGATTCAATGATGGCAGAGTAGAACTGTTTCAGCAGCTCCTGTGGCAGGTTGAACTTCCTCAGCTGGCGAAGGAAGTACAACCTCTGCTGGGCCTTTTTCACAGTGGAGTCAATGTGAATGTCCCACTTCAGGTCCTGTGAGATGGTGGTGCCCAGGAACCTGAATGACTCCACTGCAGTCACAGTGCTGTTCATGATGGTGAGTGGGGGGAGAGCAGGGGGGTTTCTCCTGAAGTCCACGATCATCTCCACTGTCTTGAGCGTGTTGAGCTCCAGGTTGTTAAGACTGCACCAGACAGCCAGCTGTTCAACCTCCAGTCTGTAATTTATGTAATTTTCGTCAGATTCATTCAGCAAAAAAACATTCGCTGCTTGAGTCACTGCAGCCATCCAGCTATTTGAAAAGTAAGCAAGCCCAAGAAATTAAGCCTTAATACCAGTGTTTGCTGAGTTTAGTCATCCCTATATATACAATGGTTCTTTAAATGGAGGTAAACAGAACTGATTTTAAGGGTATGAGAAAAGTGTTATCATGAAAGCAGATGTGAAGAAGAACTCAACCTAAGATGATAATCTAGAGCTATTTCTGTGTAATTTTTGAGAACACTAACCTTAACCCTGACATCAAGAAGAACTCACTTGTATTAATTTATTTAGTTAGTTCATTAATTCATTTCTTGTTGTTTGTTTGTTTGTTTTATTTTATTTATTTGTATTTTCTCATGGCAGGAAAAAGGGTCTTGTATCATCACTAATACTGATTCAAGGTGAAATTATTCTATCATGTGAGAAGAAAGAGAGTGATAGGAGAGACACGCAGTTAAGCATATGGACAGATATACAGTCATTAGAAAAAAAATTCACTGAATAATGCTGCAACTGACTAATAAAAATCAAATACTCCAGAGAGCGATGTAATAAGTTGACATGCATACAACTCAACATTTTCTATAGACTCCCTAAAGGCTTTTTGTACAGTTATTTGTAGGTCACTTTAACATTACATTTACATATTTTTTATATACTTGTCTGAATATACTTATCTGACTGTAGAGAATGCTCTTAAGGAGATAGTTCACCCAGTAATAAAAAAACTGTCATTATTTACTCTCGTGTTGTTCCAAAATTGTATGACTTTCTTTATTTAGTGGAACACAGAAGGAGATTTTAGTCAAATGACAGTTTCAGTCGTCATTATATGGAAAAAGTTGTGAAAAAAAGAAAATTGAAATCATGAACAAAAAACTGCTCAAAGGTTTCCATGTTCTTTTTTTCTTTGCAAACTGTAAAAACATTTTAGGAAATTTCAACTGCTTCAATTGTTCAGGTGTTCAAATTAAAACTACATGGCATACTTAAGATGACATATTACTTCTCCCAGATCCATTTTGCGTAAAGACACTCTAAATATGTTCTACAAGGTCATACACTCCAGTTAGCTGAAGGAGAATGTGAAACAATGGCTACAAAAGTCCCATACTATCCATTTAATGTATTTTTCTTTTATTTAGGGAATTAATGAAACTGTCCTAAATCATATAACCCTAGATTTTCCAACTAAAACATTCATTTTTAATTACATTTTTATCTTATTTGTTAATTCACTTTAAACCACCAAACGTTGTTGGGTAAGACCTGCTGCTCTCATTTGTTGTTTGGAACATTTATCTTCATCAGGGGTTAGTCGTCAACCAGCAAAGAGACATGGAAATGTGCAGAATCTGGATTTAAACCGCCTTTCATTGAAATTTGTCTAATTAAGCCCCCAGATTAGCCCCAAGGCTACATTGATTTTTCAACTGTTTTCTTATTCATTGGATTTTCTTTCCCTAGTTACAATTGTGGGATTGAAATTCAAGATAACCTTGTTGTTAGAAGGTCAAATTAGCAAGGCAGACACTAACTAAATTCAGTGTTTGGCTTGATGAAAAATTATTTACACTGGAGAAATAAAACGAAACGAGAGGAATGCCTGGACAACACGTCAATGCTGTTCACCCAAGGAGTGTAATACATTTCTTATTATTCCTTAAATATAATTAGTTCTCAAAATTGACTATTTAGCTGCTTAAACTGTCCCTTAGGGGTTTCTAGTCAAGGTTGGGAATGTTAAAGATGAGATGAGATGAGTTGCCCTCCAGTCAGTGGTGCTAACTTGCTAACCTGAAGCCCTGTGATCGTTTCCAAGGCGACGACAGGCAGGAGATATAGAACCTGCCAAATGGAAAATGTCAATTACAGCAAATATGTAGATATGGTGCAGTGCATGTGCAGCAGGGGAGACTGGGAGAGGGGGATACGAGGGAGGGGATGGTAAAGCGGGAGCTATAGGGCGAGACAAAAAGTCTGAATTGTGCCGGCCTGGCTGACAGAGAACGTCTGTCATACTTCATTGTATTACAATCTCTTCAGTAGAGAAGTGGCGATCCAGGTAGGATGATTTTCCCCTTTAGAAACCCCCATACACCTTCTTGTTCACCATCAGAAACATTCCTCCAGCTCAGCCTGTAAGATGATTTAGCCGCAGAGAGCCGCAGTCAGCCAGATGAGGAAAGCAAGAAAAGGGATGGTATTGGAAGACAGGTGAATAAAAGGAAGAAAATAAAAGAAGGGTTAGGATGGGAATTGAAGGGGAAGAGAGATAAGCAGAGGATATAAGAGGGTATTCTAGTACAATCCTAGTCATAGATTTCTTTCATATGGACTGGACCGAGGAGATCTATTTACATTGGCAGTACAAAACCCACCACAGTGTTAAAGTTGTTTATCATGCAAAATTAAACAAAATATATATAGTTTTGGAAATATCTTGGAAAGTTGAGGCTTAAAGAAAATAACAAGATTCTCACTGGTAATTGTGACATGGCTGCGGCATTCATGCATGCTCATCCATGAAAACCATTAAACATTTTTTTTAATTTTGCTAAAATATATATATAAAAAAAAATAGTACTTACTGATTAGCTAATAGTGAACTACCACAATCAACTGAGCACTATTACTTACTAATTCATTAATCAGAGTTTCTTGTTAGTTAATAGTAGTTACTAGAGTGTTAATAATGCATTACTCATTTGTTCCTGTGTAGTTATTCATTAATGAAGGATTAGTATTCTAAAGTGTTACCATTTTATTGGTGCAGAGATGAGTAAGTGTGTCCCATCAGGTAATCAAAAGTTATATGCACACTTGCGCTCACTTGAACACTTGGGCCAAATACAGGAAATGCATCATATAAGTAGACAAGTGGTCGAGTGCAAAGACCACAACTTTCCTGTGTTTGAAGTGTTGTATGGTTATTCTGGTGCAACTTCACAAATTCAACAAGGTGCATAGAAAAATACCAGCAACACTTGTGAGGTGGAGAGGTCAAAATAACCAGATTGTGGCTGGTAAAACATTTATAAAATAACAAAGAAGCATAAGTGAATAATTGCAAATAACATACAAAAACAATTTCTGAAAAAAGACAATATATGACACCGGCTTCTTTAATCTCACTAAGTTTTACAGCTGCCTAAAAATAAAATTTGCTATTTGGCTACAATTCACTGTTATTGGGTTAGTTTTTGTATTTAAAGCTGCAGTTCATAATTTTGCCTCTTTGTCGCCATCTCTGTTTGAAACCTGCAATTGCAGTTGTTTGCGAAATTATTGATTTATGCGTGCGGTGTGCCTCGGCACAGTTCCTCAGCGCGGATGAATATAATGTTTGTGGTCAATCACCACATCGGTGTGGATACTGTACTTCAGAATCACAGATTGTAGTCTTGGAAGTATGACCAAAATAAGAATTTTCATCGGAAAATGTCATCTGAACAAGTAAGTAACATGACTGCCACTTTAGTTCTGACTAACTGAGGGAAAAAAAGCATTACAGTAAATTGCGCTGCCAATGGTGATTAAATCTAACGATCGCTTAGCTCATATCACGTCAAACCGTGCGAATTATTATTATTGTTATACTTTGTTGTCAAATTGTTAATGTTGACAACATTAGCAACATCATAGAAAATAACCAAAACAATCCACGGTTCTTGTTTAGTACAGAGGCTAGATTAACAAATAAACAGACATCACCAGAACAAAACATTACATTACAGTTTAGTAGCGATGACTTTATGAATTTCTTTACTGAGAAAATCGAAAGTATCAGAAATACAATTGTAAATGTACAACCTTTAACAGAGTTTTATGATTCAGCCTCAATTATCGCCCCTAAAGAACAGTTGCAGTGCTTTACAACTATAGGACAGGAAGAGCTAAATAAACCTATCACTGCGTCTAAACCAACAACATGTTTATTAGATCCAATACCCACTAAACTACTGAAAGAATTGTTACCTGTAGCAGAAGAGCCTCTTCTCAATATTATCAACTCGTCTTTATCTCTAGGTCACGTCCCAAGACCGTTCAAGCTAGCCGTTATTAAGCCTCTCATTAAGAAACCACAATTAGATCCAAATGTATTAGCAAATTACAGACCCATTTCAAATCTTCCATTTATGTCTAAAATACTAGAAAAAGTGGTGTCGGCCCAATTGTGCTCCTTCTTGCAAAAAAACGCTATCTATGAAAAATTTCAGTCAGGATTCAGATCTCATCATAGCACAGAAACTGCACTCATTAAAATTACAAACGACTTACGACTTCACTATAGATCATAAAATACTCCTAGATCGACTTCAAAATTACACTGGTTTTCAGGGACAGGCATTAAGGTGGTTTAGGTCGTACCTATCAGACGTCACAATTTTGTTTATATAAACGGGAAAAAATCTAAGATAACGATAGTAAACTATGGAGTGCCGCAAGGATCTGTGTTAGGCCATCTGCTATTTTCAATATACATGCTACCACTTGGCAATATTATTAGAAAACATGGAATTAGTTTCAACTGCTATGCTGATGATACTCAGTTATATATTTTAACAAAACCAGATGAAATCTCTAAATTATCCAATCTGACAGAGTGTGTTAAAGAAGTAAAACATTGGATGACTAATAATTTTCTTCTATTAAATTCAGATAAGACTGAAGTATTACTTATTGAGCCAAAAACCTGTACACAGAATCTCTTAGACTACAATCTGCATTTAGAAGGATGTACTGTTACTCCATCCTCGACAGTTAAAGACCTGGGTGTTATATTAGACAGCAACTTGTCCTTTGAAAATCATATTTCATATGTTACAAAAACAGCCTTCTTCCACCTCAGAAACATTGCTAAGATACGGAATATGTTATCTATTTCTGATGCAGAAAAGTTAGTTCATGCTTTCATGAAGTCTCGATTAGATTACTGTAATGCATTATTAGCTGGTTGTCCTGCTTCCTCAATAAATAAGCTACAATTAGTACAAAATGCAGCTGCTAGAGTTCTTACCAGATCAAGAAAATATGATCATATAACACCAATTTTATCATCTCTACACTGGTTACCCATTAAGTTCTGTATCGATTATAAAGTATTGCTAATGACCTATAAGGCTCTAAATGGTTTAGCTCCTGTGTACTTAACTGATCTTCTATCGCCCTACAGTCCTTCACGCTCTTTAAGATCACAGAACTCTGGATTTCTGGTTGTACCTAGGATAGCTAAGTCCACTAAAGGAGGGAGAGCGTTTTCACATTTGGCTCCGAAACTCTGGAATAGCCTTCCTGATATTGTTAGGGGCTCAGACTCACTCACCCAGTTTAAATCTAGATTAAAGACGCATCTCTTTAGCCAAGCATTCACATAATGCATCTCATACCAGATCAATTGCACATGACTATCTTTGCTTAATGCTAAGAACAGCAGCTATGCTAATTATTCTCCATTTGCTTTTCTGTTTTACCTCGGGACATCATCTTCAGTTTGGATCCAGCCTCTTAAGAAGACCTCAGATGACCAACACCTATGAAGAGACGGCGCCAACTCCTGCGAGGACTTCAGAAGACGCAATCATCTGGATCAACATGCACATTGCCCAATTTCTATATCCTAATTATTGTTAATGTAATTCATTTTTCCAGGAGCTCATAGCTTCTAACTTCAGTTAAACTGCTAACAGTGATTGTATATTAATTGCCTAAATTATTACATTATTTGCTAACTGCATTCTTTAAGTTTTAATGTTGACATGCATTCTCTGTAAAGCTGCTTTGAAATGATATGTATCATGAAAAGCGCTATACAAACAAATGTGAATTGAATTGAATTGGATTGCATGACTATGTGTATTTAGTGTGTATTAGCATTACCTGTAGATTTCAACTTCTGTACACTCTAATCTCTAACGTTAATTTGTCATACCATACAATCCACCATCAAAATGATAAGTTTAATTATTGCAGCTGCTGTGAGAAAAGGCTATAAATGATCCGCCTCACATGCGATATAGCCTACTAGCTTGGACTCGTTCTCTATGGATACAGACGTGACGCAATGACGCAAAGACAAAAGGCGACATGCTCGAATTTCCCTCGGAATCCCACCAGTACCACCCGAATTATAAAACATTATTACAAGCTTACCATTGTGAATCGGGCTAAGGTAAGGAGATAGTTTTGAACACTGGCTGGTTATGTACATGCTCAGAAATTGATTTTGGATAATTTTTAACCAAAAAAAACTTACGGACAGCAGCTTTAAATAATTTCTGTGATTAAAGAAAGACACTGTCTGTTGTCTCGATACTATCACAGCTCTGTGTGAACTAACTTTTAATGATGTCTTTAAAACCGCCAGGATAGAAGGAGTCTGTGTTTTCCAAGATGCTCTATTTGAATCAAGGGAAGAGAATACTCATTCAGTTCTGTGTCCCATTACATTACTGTGTCAGCAGGTATCCTCAGCTCAGTGTCCCAAGCTTTTTGAAAAGATTAATAAGAAGATTAGTAACTGAACAAACATCATGATGTCTTTTAAAATGAAAATGATGCACAATATCTGAAAATTTCTGCAAATAATTTTGATAAATATACAAACAATCAAAACAAGAAGAGAATAGAAATAATAAGAAAAAGCACAAAAGAGAACAGAAACCTACTTCTACTAATAAAAACAACTTGTGGCATTGACAGAGATGGAAACAAGTAAGCAAAAGGAAAGGTGTAAGAATGTTTGAAACATAAAAAAGAGAGGCTTATGAGGACTTGTAGCCATAAATAAATCATTCAGCAGATGTATTAGACTGTATTAGTATTAGATATTAAACTGTATTAGAGTTTAGACTGGAGGTGAATATAAAAAATGCAAGAGCTACGAGGAGATCAAAGGAAGGTCACATAGTGAAGACGAGAGAGAACATTCGGGAAAAAGGTCACTTATAATGTGAAGAAACTATTGCATGGAGCAGAGTGATATCATCCACAGAGTCCGTCAACATGCACTATACATAGAGGAGTAAACCCATTTATTATTTCATCCACCCAAAAAACAAACAAACAGCAAAAAATAAAATAAATAAATGAATAACTTGATCATGGAAGGTTAAGTTCAATTTATAAACAGAGATAGTATAAGCTAATTATAACGAGGAATAACTCATTGCTAAACTATAATGAGGAAGCTTATTATGAGGCACTGCCACTGACTATAGACATAATTAATATCATTTTGATTATCACAGCTATAATTATAAGCATCATTATCCCTGGCAGAATTAATAATGATAACTATGTAGGCCAATTCAAAGCACTTTATTTTAACTATCAGTATGTAGAAAGGTAATTCTTTTATTAATCACAATGAGGTAAACTTACTTCATTCTTTATATAATCTTTTTTAATCTCCACCCTCAAATGAAATCGGTTCAATTTATTAGGTGGCATGTGTGAAGCTTGGTAGTGCATTACTGTCAGTGTAATCCAATTAGTCTGAGCACAGCAATGTTCAGGCTCCAAGCTGGTGTTGAGGGAATTCTGTCTGCATGCACCCTACCAAATGCTTCCCTGCTGTGCATAAGAGCATTAGCAACACTGCCTGGATGCAGCAGACGTTATTATCACCTTTCCATGATGAAGGCAGGGGATAGCTGTATCCCCTAGAACATGGCGACTTGTGTAAATAGAATAGAATAGAATAGTAAAAACATGGAAGGGTTAGAACATGGTAACTTCAATGAATAGAATAGAATAGAATAGAATAGGCATCGGAGGGCTAGAACATGGTGACTTAATTAAGTAAATAGAACACCAGCACAGAAGGGCTATAGCATGGTGACTTGTACACTGCCCTTTCAAAAGTTTGGAAACGCCCTAGAAAAGTGGGGTTTTGGACAATATTGGCATGAACCCTTTTTAATTTGTGATAATTTTGCACTGATAAGGGACAACACAAACTACGAAAACATATTCTATTACATAAACAGTTTATACATAGAAAAACTAAAATTTTCGATTCATCAAAATATTATTAGCAGCTATCTGACCTAAACTGGGTTCTAATTTGTTCATTGTATTCTAAACTTAATTGGCAATCAATTGTTGAAGCTATTAAGGTGTGCTGACCAAAAAATCTTTAACAAACCTGGGCCAAGTTTAAACCAGTAACCAGGCATCACAGCTGGCAAAGGGGTATGTCTGACTTTGACATGTATATATTGCCATTATTATGTAATCAAAATGAAAATTATTATTGCTGGTCTTCAATGATAATGTCAAGTTACTTTAATGTATTTGCACCAAAAAATGATGAGGATTTATGCTAATATCGTCCAAAACCACACTTTGCCAGGGATGTTTCCAAACTTTTGGAGGGCAGTGTAATTGTTATAACTTTTAAATGGTTGATTGGAAGCGTGTCTTGTTTACGATGTATGTGATTGATTTCTAATAACTCAGAGGATGGCATAATTGAAATCTGTGTAAAATGTATCATTCTCTTACTATGGAAATAAAGTCTAAATTGTACCCAGCTAGGAGTGGGAAAGTTAAAGAGACCAAGTGACTAGCCAGATAACGTAATTTATGGTGAGAGGAGGCGAAAAAGCCACCTCTGAACCAAAGACGATAAATAATTGGTCAGAACTCCTCAAAAAGGTTGGACAAACACCTCAGTTTAAAAATTCAGCACACAAACAAGATGTCAGAATCAGATGATGAGTAGACAAAAACGATCAAGATCAGATGAAAAGGGGTTAAGAATGAACCCCTTTTAGATTCAAGCCATCTAACTACTCTCATCTCACTTACTTTTCTTTCTTTAACTTTCTTTAGTGCCAACAACGGGAATCCCCATTTATTGACACAAACGACAGATGCAAGTATACCTCCTGATTCTAGCTGAACTGGTGCATTGATATAAATATCCCTGCCTAAGAAGCGATAGAAGGGTTACATTAATGATTGATGGTTAATTCAGATCAGGTCTTATGAAGTGCATATATTGCTAGAAACTTGGGATTTCATTATCTCACTCTCTTAAAACTCTTTCCTCACTTTCTTTCTTTCTGCAAATGTGAATATGTGTGTGTTAGATCTTAGTATGTGTTACAATAATCAATAAAGTCTCATTTATAATTTTAAAGAGAAGTGTCTTGTGTTATGTGCTTACGAATTTAATGACTTAAACTGCCAATCTATGTTACCTTGCTAATAAATAGTGTTTTCACTATAGTTTGGATTTTCATATCCACTGCAGAGTTGATGTTACTGCCCGTTCAAACCCAGGTGAAAAAAGAAGTGCACATCCATAATGTACTTAAAGTTCTCTATTTTCACACACTAATTTTGTATTTAATATACTAAAAATTCTTCTTTAGTACTTCTTAAGATAATCTTAAGAACATCTAAGTGTACTCAACTGTGCTATTATGAGACACTATGAATATGAACTAAAATGTGCTTTTAATATACTATCTCTGTATCTCTGAACCCATAGTGTATTACAAGTGGAAACTAAATACTTTTTATCATACAGAGATAGTTGTCACAGATCTGCCAGGCTCCTGCACCAGCAAATCCCAGCGCACTCCCGCTCCTGAGAACTAACCACACATACCTGCACCTCGTCTGCACCCTCATCATCCCGGCCATACTCCACCTTTGACCGAGATCCTTCCCGTGAGCTCCACCTCCATCGAGAGCCCTGTTGAGAAGCAGTCAGTCGACATCCCAGACTGTTACGTCCCCTTCAGTGACGTGTTTTGCCCAAAGAAAGCCTCTCAGCTGCCTCCACACCGGAAGAAGCACTACAACAAGGCTACATCTGCCCTTCTGTGTCCCCTGCTGCTTCGAGTTTCTTCTTCATGGTGAAGAAGGGCGGAGGCTTGCAGCCTTGTATTAATTACCGTGCTCTAAACAAGATGACAGTGAAGTTCTGATAACCACTTCCCACATCCCAGCGGCGTTTGAACATCACCGCGGAGCCACCCTGTTCACCAAGCTTTCCACCAAATCAAAGTGGTCTTTACCAGCGCACCGCTCCTCTTTCACCAGCCAGACTGCATCCATGCGCCTTCTTCTCCAAGAAACTAAGCCCAGCGGAGACGAACTATGATGAACTACTGTATTAACAGATCACAAAAACATTGAATACTTGAGAGAAGCTAAAAGACTTAATCCCTGCCAGGAACGTTGGGCTTTATTTTTTACTCGATTTAATGACAGCCAAAGAGGTGCCATCACCCAAATGACAGAGATGAAACAGGAGAGTGCATTTTTAAGTCACTTCTACTTCACACTGGACAGCAGAAGCACTTAAATAATCAACACTATTGTATTCATACTTGTAATGATTACCATCAGAGAGACAGCCATGCATTTGCGGATACTCAAGTGAAAAGCTTGTAGGTCATTACAAACAATTTGTGATGTTCACAGTTTAAAGAGCCCACTTACAGCTATGTTTATGTCATGTCAGAGCAAAAGGCTTTAAAAATAATAAATGAGAATTGTTTTTATTTAATGTTGATTGTAATTGTTTTAAATCAAACTTTGATCAAAGGGATTTTTGTTTTTAATAATAAAATAGATGCTCTAAAATGACTGGGTCCAAAATTTCTATTAAACATGTACAGCAAATATCAGACATTTTTGTAAATAAACCTTAAACACAGAGATAAGGATATCAAATGTTATACAACATGTCTGTCATATATACAAAGACAACAAAGAGAAAATGGATAACAAGCATTCTAAAATGCACATAAAGTGAGAATATCTGAACAAATGATTCCAAAAATCCATTTTTGTGAGGGCAGAGGGGTCACAAATAAGGGCGCCTGCAGAAACACTTGCACACAAACACATATATCAACCTCAGCCTATCTGTTGAGAGGAACGAAATGAGTTTTTTTTTTCATGGTCTGATACGGCGGTGTGCGGAAATGCGTGAGGTGTTTTATAATCACAGATTCTAGGATTGGATGTCAGAGAAGGCTCGGGTGACGATCTATCACTGGTTCACCGCAGACACGGGAGGTCTTTAAAAGAGATGACTTCAAATGCATTGAGCAGAGCTTCTGTTCTTTGGTCCATCACTGCATGTTGGGGAGCTACACAATTCAAAGAAAACCATTGGAGCATCTTCACAGAAACACACATGAACAACGTTAGTGTCTGTTCTACATGACTTACCTTTAGAACACTTTCAGGAAGACCAACTGCTAACAGAAAAAAAATACACTTATCTACAAACACTGTAAGACAGCTTTTAACCTCTTGCCTCACAGACTGAATCTTTTTGCTTTCTGCTATTCAACTGTTCACTCTGAAGGGCTGTCAGACAAAAAATATATTCTGGTCTCATCTTATATCTATCTATGATCTATGATCTTATCTTATAAAAAATTGTTATTCTTCATACTGGAAATAATAGACAATGCTCATGTTGCAACGAGAATACTTTTTGTGCACAAAAACAAAACAAAAATAACGACTTTATTCAACAAATGCATCTCTTCCCTGTCATTCTCGTACAGAGAATGAGTGCAGAGCTTCTGTGTTTCTATCCGAATGGCCAATACTGAGCCGGCATTCAGACATAGAACCTGTATAAGAATGACAGGGGAAAGACAAATTTTTGTTTTGTTTTTGCGCACAAAAAGTATTCTCGTTGCTTCATAATATTAAGGTTGAACCACTGTAGACACATTGTCTATTTTAATGATGTTTTTAATACTTTTCTGGACCTTGAATGATGATAATTTCGTTGCTTTCACTGAAGGATAAAAAAACCTCTCGGATTTCATCAAAATATCTTAATTTGTGTTCTGAAGATGAACAAATGTCTTAAGGGTGTGGAATGACATGAGGGTGAGTAATTAATGACAGAAATTTCATTTTTGGGTGAACTAACCCTTTAACAGTAAAAGAACTTGCACTTGATATGCATGATACATGTAGTACCACCTAAATGAAGTCTGATACACTTCTCATCAATATTTTTTCATCAATTCTCTAAGCAGCTGGGAAAAATCAAGCATTGCGTTAGTTCAAACAGGCCACGTCAGTAAAGCTTGCACGTTGCACCAGCTGACAATCAGCTGTTTCATTCTGACGTGTACCAATCCAGTTGTGGCACTTTTCACAGCGGTTCATTTAAAGGGGACCTATTATGCAAAATTCACTTTTGCATGGTGTTTGGACATAAATGTGTGTTGGCAGTGTGTGTACACAACCACCCTATAGTGATAAAAATCCGCCCACTCCTTTTTTTTTAATACCCATAAGTCATAAACAGTGTCAAGCCGTTTCCAGATCCCAAGCAGTGTGACGTCACAAAAGCCACAGAATGTTGACAGACACTGACGTTTGAACATAGAACCATCCTGAGCGCATTCACAGGGAGAATTACACAGCTTTATTACAGTTCATCTGAGTTTATTTACGGGTATAACGTTTATTAAGCACGTTTTCAATAAAAAAAGAAAATAATGTTCTCAAATTGGAAATAAACTGTGAACGTGTGTTTAATATAAAGTGTTTATAGGGTAGGATTAGGGGAAGGCATAAGGAGGGTTTTAATTCTCCCATTAAGCCGACCCATTTAATTTTAATATAATCATTTACAGTATGATATTATTGCATCCTGGTAAAGTACAAAAATACTGAGGTGCAAATAGTATCTGCCAATATAAAGTATACAGTGGGTACGAAAAGTATTCAGACCCCCTTAAATTTTTCACTCATTGTTATATTGCAGCCATTTGCTAAAATCATTTAAGTTCATTTTTTTCCTCAATGTACACACAGCACCCCATATTGACAAAACACAGAATTGTTGACATTTTTGCAGATTTATTAAAGAAAAACTGAAATATCACATGGTCCTAAGTAGTGTTGTCAAAAGTACCGGTACTTCGGTACCAAGTCGGTACTGAAATTTTGAAAATGTGACGATACCCGCATTTCTGTAGTACCGGTAGTACCGAAAATCCGGGTATATTCGGTACCCACTGATAGGGCTGTTGGCAGTATTTACGTGAATATGACACAAGTGAAGCACAAAGCTTTGTTTACAGAAGAAATAATAGGTTAGCAATTAAATGTGACATCGCAGCCATGGAAACATTTTGGTTCATGCTGAATGAGAGATACGTGAGTCCATACATTTAAGCTTTGTATTCTGTTTTGCGAATCGCGATCTGGTCACCCGATTATCAGAGAATTTAACAATATTCCATTAGTTATTCCACTAAACATGGAATCTGTTTCTTTTCCCAAATCTTTACTCGCGCAGGAGATTATAAAAATGTATTTCTTTCGCATTTAGGCCTATTAGGCTATTCGCATTCTTTACTGTGCTAAAGTTGAAAAAACACAGCAGGACAGAAACCTTTTTGCTTGCTCGTCAATTTCTTTTTAATACAGTTTGTGCTTGTTATTAGACTTGATAAGGCGCGTCAAGTTTATTTGTATAGCGTGTTTCACACACGCTGGTGATTTTTACTTTCGCTTTCTCTGACAGCGCAAAATCAAACATAGCCTGAATGTCTTGCCCCTGCGGAGGATAAAACTAGCTCTTCAGACCTTTTACAACAAGTGTCAGTTGCTTGTAACATCAGGAGATAACATGAAGACATCCCGCTTAAAGCGCAGAGCGGTAGGCTATATCAAAGACTATAATATGGAAATAAAAAACGAATGCTTTTTGAAATAATATTGAACTTTATTATTATTTAGGTTACTATTATTTACCGATAGTTATTTCATAGTTTTACAGGCTAGTGTTTTTTTTTTTTTTCTGAAGGAATAGCTAAAATAAACACGCACGTCTGTTACTCCTGTTGAAAAAACCAGCTGGTAAGGTAGGTTTTGAAGCTGGTATGCTGGCTTGAGCTGGTTTATGCTGGTCCAGGACTAGTTTAGGACTAGCATGGACCAGTTTAGGACCAGCACTTGACCAGCATACCAGCTTCAAAACCTACCTTACCAGCATATGCTGGTTTTTTCAACAGTACAAAATGTATGTTTGAGCATTTTTTTTCTTTTTTTTTATATTTCAAAATTTATTTCATTGAGGCAGCCTATATATACACACACTCCAAATCATATTTAATGTTTTTAAAATAGGCTATATAAAATAGTAAAATAGTTCCAATAGATTTTGCCGTGGTACCGAAATTGGTAACGAGAACCGTAAAATTTTCATGGTATCGGTACCGACTACTGGAAATTTGGTACCGTGACAACACTAGTCCTAAGTATTCAGACCCTTTGCTATGACACTCATATATTTAACTCAGGTGCTGTCCATTTCTTCTGATCATCCTTGAGATGGTTCTACGCCTTCATTTGAGTCCAGCTGTGTTTGATTATACTGATTGGACTTGATTAAGAAAGCCACACACCTGTCTATATAAGACCTTACAGCTCACAGTGCATGTCAGAGCAAATGAGAATCATGAGGTCAAAGGAACTGCCTGAAGAGCTCAGAGACAGAATTGTGGCAAGGCACAGATCTGGCCAAGGTTACAAAAAAATTTCTGCTGCACTTAAGGTTCCTAAGAGCACAGTGGCCTCCATAATCCTTAAATGGAAGACGTTTGGGACGACCAGAAACCTTCCTAGAGCTGGCCGTCCGGCCAAACTGAGCTATCGGGGGAGAAGAGCCTTGGTGAGAGAGGTAAAGAAGAACCCAAAGATCACTGTGGCTGAGCTCCAGAGATGCAGTCGGTAAACGGGAGAAAGTTGTAGAAAGTCAACCATCACTGCAGCCCTCCACCAGTCGGGGCTTTATGGCAGAGTGGCCCGACGGAAGCCTCTCCTCAGTGCAAGACACATGAAAGCCCGCATGGAGTTTGCTAAGATGGTGAGAAATAAGATTCTCTGGTCTGATGAGACCAAGATAGAACTTTTTGGCCCTAATTCTAAGCGGTATGTGTGGAGAAAACCAGGCACTGCTCATCACCTGTCCAATACAGTCCCAACAGTGAAGCATGGTGGTGGCAGCATCATGCTGTGGGGGTGTTTTTCAGCTGCAGGGACAGGACACCTGGTTGCAATCGAGGGAAAGAGGAATGCGGACAAGTACAGGGATATCCTGGATGAAAACCTTCTCCAGAGTGCTCAGGACCTCAGACTGGGCCGAAGGTTTACCTTCCAACAAGACAATGACCCTAAGCACACAGCTAAAATAACGAAGGAGTGGCTTCACAACAACTCCGTGACTGTTCTTGAATGGCCCAGCCAGAGCCCTGACTTAAACCCAATTGAGCATCTCTGGAGAGACCTAAAAATGTCTGTCCACTAACGTTTACCATCCAACCTGACAGAACTGGAGAGGATCTGCAAGGAGGAATGGCAGAGGATCCCCAAATCCAGGAGTGAAAAACTTGTTGCATCTTTCCCAAAAAGACTCATGGCTGTATTAGATCAAAAGGGTGCTTCTACTAAATACTGAGCAAAGGGTCTGAATACTTAGGACATGTGATATTTCAGTTTTTCTTTTTTAATAAATCTGCAAAAATGTCAACAATTCTGTGTTTTTCTGTCAATATGGGGTGATGTGTGTACATTAATGAGGGAAAAAAATGAACTTAAATGAGTTTAGCAAATGGCTGCAATATAACAAAGAGTGAAAAATTTAAGGGGGTCTGAATACTTTACCTACCCACTGTAGATAGTATCTAATTACTATTTACTCTTATTGCAAAGAACTGATACTTTTACATGGTGTAAATAGAATATCGCTATTTTCACCTAGTGTAAATAGCATATTGCTAAGAAAAAGCTGCTATTGTCACTTAGTGTAAATGGAATACATTGCTACTTGCACTTAGGGCAAATAGCCGCTGCCTTAATTTTATTGTGTGTCCTCTCACATTTATGATGGAAGATCAGGTGAAGTACCTCACTGAGAAGGGAATGTCTGCAGATAAACATGAAAGTACCAAAAGTCAGTCAGACAGCCTTACTAAGTGGGAAGTCTTTGGCCAATTGCAATGGCTATAAAGCCCAGACCTTATGTTGTCAACATTTTATCTGCAATTACTCATTTTTATTAAATTATTTTTTAAATAAATTAAAATCTAAAATATGTATTAACTTTAACATTTGTGTTTTAAAACACTGAAGTAAAAAGAGTTTGGCTTTCCATAGTTTGATGCACGTTGTAAACTGTTGTCATTGACTATATAAAATGGATCTGGATTATGTTTTAATAATCCTGTGGCTCAAACAGTAGTGTATGGTGTAAGCAACACCAGAGTCATGGGTTTGATAGACAGAGAATGCATGAACTGATAATATGTATACCTTGAATGCAGTGAGTGTGTAAGTCATTTTGGAAAAAAAGTGTCTGCCAAATGCATAAATGTAATGTAAGACTTTTTGGTAACATTTAGACATTTTGATAGTCCACTTTAGACTTTCTACTAACTAACTTTGCAATTACATGTTAACTACCAGCCATTAGAGTATTAGTTGACTGTCTGCTTAATATCTTCTAACAATTCAGACATTCTACTGACTATAAGTAACTTTGCAACTACATGTCAACTTATTATACTTTGAAGTTACTTATAGTTAGTAGAATATCTAAAGTGGACTATCAAAATAAAGCTAACCAGAAATATTGCAAGAAACAAACTGCAAAGTCCTCTAAGCAAACAATATTTTGTATTATTTTCAGAGGTATGCATGTGACTTCTGAGCTTTTAACTTTTGGAGGGGGAAAAAAAACAAAAAAAAAACAACGAAGCAAAACATTTTTGTTAACTTAAATTTGTTGTGCTTAACCTACTACATGACTAAATGAATCATTTTGTTTGACATTTACACAGTTTCTGTTATGTTGAAGTTTTTGTGGTTACCACTGTCCTGAAGAGCAGAGCTTGTGGTTAGGTGGCTTCATGAATGCAGACTTTAGTATATAATTTGCTTCCTTCAATGAATAATAGCTGTTATAATATCAGTACAGTGGCAATTATTAGTTTAATTTGTATGCAAAGATGTGCTAACCGCTTTAAATATGAAACATGACAATGACTGGAATCTACTCAATATAATTGAGTTCATATGAATAAAAAACACTAAGTACAACTAAAATGTATTTCTAAAATTAAACTGATGCAACCACTTGCCTAACAAAATTGGAATAAGATCAAAAAGCCTTTTTTCAGTCTATAGACATGATAACTTGTAAAGATAACTTGATAAAAAAAAACATTCACAGCTTAAAGGGTTAGTTCACCAAAAACTTAAATTTCTGTCATTAATTACTCACCCTCATGTCATTCCAAACCTGTTAGACCTTCGTTCATCTTCGGAACACAATTTAACAAATTTTTGATGAAATCTGAGAGGTTTCTGATCTCCCTATACACAGCAATGTAATTCCAAATTTCAAGGCCCAGAAAGTAAAGGCATTGTTAAAAAAGTCCATGTGACTACAATGGTTCAACCTTAATGTTATGAATGAAAAACAAAACAAAAATAATGACTTTATTCAACAATTTCTTCTCTTGCCTGTCAGTCTCCTATGCTGTTGACATAGTAAACACAGTGCACAGTGTCTCCATGTTTACCTTTAGCGTACTGCCAGTTTTCCTTGCGTACTGTCACTTCTGACATGTTGCATGTACGGAAGCCCGCTGCTACCTCCCTTCTTCAGGAACGCATTTTGAACTGAGCATTGGGAGTAACGGCACTTTTATTTTTCGACTTCAAGCACTGTTAATGACAGAAATTTCAGTTTTGGGTGAACTAATCCTTTAATGTCGAAAGCCTTCCCCCGGCGTCACCCATTTTCATGCCTGCATGTCTTCTTGACAAAGGACACAAAACTACTAAATAATGAATCCAACTACTTTTACTTCCAGCTGAAAATAGGACAAAAATTACTTTCATAGGACTTTTACTGAGAGTGTAAATAGTGAGATCAATATCAAAGATCAAAGATTCCATATTCATTGGTCTAAAGGACTGCAAATAGATATGAGTGAATAAAAAGCACAGAGATATCGGGAGCGTCACTAACAGCCCTATCCATTTCCCACAGGAAAATGAAACAAAGGCCTTCATTAGCATATGTGACCCTTCATTACGCATATGACTTCTGAATGATGCATAAGAGCTCCACAGAGCTTCTGTTATTTGCAAGGGCCTTCACCTTTGAACTTTCATTCCTTTTATATTTCATACACTCATAAAGATCATTTATAAAGACTTTGATGGATATCACTTATTATTGGATTGAGGTGTCGCTAGACTTTAGCTGTCACGTTAGCCGAGAGATGTAGTGGCAGGCATAGGGTGGTGAAGTCTTTGATTTGAGATTAGTTGCCTCTTCTTCATGCTTCACCTCTCTTCACTTTAATATGCCTCAATTCCACTGAGATCTTAAGCAGGTCAGTAAGAGTGAGAGGAAATGGTCTCCAGTCCTTTTCGGGATTTTTTTATTTATTTTAAGAAACAGTACAGAGTGGACTGAAAATTTTCTTGAGAGAAAGGAAAATGGTGTGACTGCTTAACCCCTAAGCATGTGCTGTAACTGTTAGGTTTTGACAAGAATTGGTCAATTTTGAAAGGCATTGTGTCTGGCCATCTGTGACTCTATTTGTTCCACGTAGATTTATTTTGTTTCCTGAGTATACCAGACAAATAACTGGTGATCAATTCACTTCTTGTCTGAAACCAAGACTCCCAAAAGAGCACTCTGGGTAAGAGGTTATGACCTAAAACTGGCCTCTTCGCATGGACATTGATCGCAAGCTAACAATTCTTTGCAATCAATACCACAGTCAGATTATTGTATGTGATACAACCCATTCAGAAAGCTACTCTTTATTGGGTCAGTCAAGATAATGCCCCATGAAGTTTAAATTTCTTACAACAGAGAATTCCACGTAAGACTCTTTGCCAGCTTTGAAAAAATCACTGACATTTTCAGGTCAGTCTGGGAGGAAGTCCAAGAGAGACTTGCTCTCCTTTTTGATCAAAAGGTCACCACGGCAGGGTCTGTTATCAGCCTTATAAGCAAGCGGTGAGGAATGGGACTGCTTGGTTCCTTTATGCTTTCAGGCAATAAAGGTTCCTCCTTCCTGGCTCTGTCTGGCTGTGTGAGATTATTGTCAAGTTTCTCCCACATGGCTTCTCTTTTTTTAACAGATACATCAACCTTCAGCTCTTTCTAGTGCTCTCTCTCTCTCTCTCTCTCTCTCTCTCTCACATACACACACACATTGGGTTTCCATGTTTTATAGGGACATTCCATAGACATAATGATTTTTATACTGTACAAATTGTATATTCTATTCCCTAAACCTACGTACCACTAAACCTAGCCATCACAGGAAATGTCTCAGGTTATGCATGTAACCATGGTTCCCTGAGAAATGAACGAGACGCTGCGTTGAATGATGGCTCTTTGGGGAATGCCTCCAGTGTGACCGCGTCTGAAGCATGTGTGCAACTAGTCCAGTCTTGATAATGCGTCACCTCGTGACGTGTGATGGTGTAAGGCCGAAGCTACAAAGGGAAGCCGGCAACACAACAGCATCAGCTTCTCATAGGCTGAAGCAAGCCGCTTCCAGGCATGCAGAAAGTATGGCAATGGCACGCAGCATCTCGTTCCCCTCTCAGTGAACCATGGTTACATGCGTAGCATGTAGGAGATGTTGCCTTTCGAGGGAACTCATGCTGTGTCCAATGATGATGCTTTGGCGAACAAAATACCCACTTCACCATGCTGACAAATGCCTGTCGTAATATGATGCTGTCCCAGCACAGCCCAAAAGAACTTGTGACCCCGGAGTGACCGGAAGGTCCAGGATATAAAACCTTATAAATGTGTGTGGGGAGGACCACCCCGATGCATCACAAACTTCTTGGAGGGATGCCCCCAACAATAACGTTCTGGAGGATGCAATAGTTTGTGTTGAATGTGCTCTGACTAGAAGAGATAAAGGCAAGCCTTGTGCCTCAAAAGCCATAGAAATTGCTTCCATAATCTACTTGAGAATTGTCTGTTTGGTGGCCGGGCAGCCCATCTTAGGGGGCCCGAAGTACACCAGCAGCTGCTTTGCCTCCATTGAGAAGTCTTACACATATAGACCTCAAGAGCTCTGACTGGGCAAAATAAATGTAGTTCCCTTTCGAAGGGAACTCCACTCTGCGTTTGCTGAAACGCATTGGGGAACGTCACGTGACCCAGGTGTCTGAAAGCACTATCCAAAAAACTCCAATTCCTATTGGCCGGCGACAGCCTATGACGTCATACGGCGCGACCCGGAAGTATAAAGGAGCGCCTGGAGAGACAGTCTTCATCTCATCGTCTTTCGGTCCTGTTCTGTCTGATTGCATCTATACCAACTCCGGTAGGGTTTTTTATATATGCCTTACAAACGTTCATGAGAGTGTGTTTATCCGTGTCCCAGGGTTTGACACTGGATATACATATTTTTCTGAGCGTTTTTCTGTCTGGAGAGGAGCACGCATACACAGTGCTTGAGGGCACTGCTGTGTGTTTGTCTGTTGTTTACTCTGTTCTCGTTTGGCACTCTTCCCGAGGGAAGAGCTGTCTGCATCTCTGCCTGGTGGTTCTGGCCCCGTTTGTGCTGAGGCATAACGGCGGCTGCAATCATAGGGCTCGCAGATGAGCTCGTTGGGAAGTTTGAGAAAGTTTTATTCTCTCTCAACTTCCCTGGGGCTGGCTAGAGCGACCGGATGACGATGACGTTCGTGTTTGACGTCATCGCGTCCGGCGGCGAGCGCTCCTCTGGCTGGTGTATGCGAGCTGCTGTGTGTTTGGGACGCGCTTCTCGGCGGGCTGCAGACTGCCGTGAGAGCGCGTTAGGAAAGGGGCCGCGCGCGGCTCGACGAGCAGTTCCTTTCTGTCCATTAATACGGCAGCTTCAATACTTTCCATTCCGTTCTGATCTCCGCGTTTGAGATCGGGCGGGCATGGAAAAACCCCTAGCCATTCATATTTGTATCTAAACCCAGACAGACTGAGGAGGAGGAAGAGAGAGTGAGACGGGTGATCGATTGTAAACATATATATAGGGCGATTTATATCTACCCTCTCCTCTTCTTCTTCCACCTCCTGTGTATATATATATTTATATATGTGTATATATAAACATATATCATGCTCAGATGCTTCTTATGGTCAGACTGATGGCTGGGCCCATAGTCATTATTTCTATCAGCCCGCTGTTCTGTTTGATAGTAAGAGGATCTTTAGGCTTAAAAGAACATTAGATTCCATCCTTTCATCTAAAAAGGAGCATTAGGAGTTTTTGGTTTTTGAGCTGCAGGAGGGTATATATTTTATTCGTTAAAATAAGACCTTATTTCCTGTATAGTTTCTGAGCTTGTAGTCAGGAAAATTAGGGTGTTTTTGGGCAAACTGAAGTTGACAGACTGGCTAGAGTATATATTGTGTAGGCCACAAAATGGCCGCCTCTTAGCCACCTGTTGTTAAGAGTAGCTTCTCATCTGCTATTTTCTAGAGTAGTTTGAGTTAGCACTCGTCACTTCAGTTATTATGCATGTTTAGGTCGGCCTTAATCGGCCGCCTGACATTGTTTGCTTGTGAGCGTCACTTTCTTTCTCTTATCCATGAGATTTGGAGGTGAAGCCCAGGCTTCACTAGGCTTGTGGCCCTGTAAGAAGGCCCGTAGCTTAGCGGCTAGGCTAGAGCTAGGTTAGGTGTGTTATTTACATAACCTTATGTATACTATCCCTTATTAGGTTGTATAGTTCCTAGTTCTGGCCTCCTCCCGAGGGAGTTGTTAGGCCGTATGCCCATTATCCCCTTGCTATATATGTGTGCTGCTTATGCTGCCACAGGTTGGCACCCGCTTATATATAGCAGGCCCTATTTGAAAGAAAAGCGGCCACTATTTAAGTGTTTGGTGAACCCTTTCCCAGTGTCACTGAGTGCATCACCTGTCGGATTGCATACTCAGGGTAGCTAGATCACTTTTTGAGAAAAGTTCTTATCTGTCAGCTCCCTCTGTTATCTGTTGTCAGCTGTATTGCATAAAACGGTGATTGTAGGCTGGACTGTTCAGCCTCCTTCTAGTTTGCAATAATTTTCATATTGGCTGTTTAATGGATATCAGTTTGCTCACATACTGTTTTGATATTACACTGCTTCAGGCCCTGCAGCATGTTTGTTTGAGGTAATAGGCTTAATTAGCCTCCCTTAGACCATGTTGGTTGTGTTGGTTCCCTTTAGTCACAAAAACTTAGGGTACTTTGCCTGTTTGGAAAGTGTAGCCTAGCACAGGTAGCAGTTAGCTTCCCATAGTTAGTGGGTAAGAGCTGGTTCCCTGTAAGCTTGGTTCCATGGAAATTCACGAGCTGAAGCCACGTGTCACTGAATCGGCAGGCCACTTCAGGCCTCCTTTTTAGTTTACATATTGGCACAGATTGTGTTGTTCTGTGCGGCTCTGGATGAGATGTCAGTAGTGAAACCTTACTGAGGTTTGGTTTAACCTATTGTTGCCTTTGAGTCGATGATTCTAGTTGAGCTAAGAGCCACCTAGCGCCTAGGTTGGATCTTTGTGCTCCTGGAAACGGCCACGAGACTTACGCCGTGTGTCCAAAAGGATGCTAAGCCTGCGGGCCGCCTTTGGATACACTAGTGTTTGTTTAGGTGTATTTCTCTCTGAGAACTATTTCTATACACTTTCGTTGGCCAGGGGCCCAAGTGGTAGATCCAACCCCCTCTTTTGCGGGTTGTTTACCAGGCTTGGGACCTAAACACTGCCACGAGCTGATGCCACGTGTCTGTTGAGGTTATAGGCCTTCCAGGCCTTCCTTAACACGTGTTGGCGTACGCTGTACTCCTCTTGCTTAAAGAGTAAAAGGTGCTTTTACTGAGTACACTGCTCGTCGGATTGTGTTGGGTGGATTATCATAAGAGCACTGTGCAGCTATCTATTACTGCCATGGAAGTTGTCTGTCTGCCGCAGGCTTAGACAGATGTTCAGAATGGCTTTTACCAAATTCAGGCCACTTTCTGAAGTTTACTTCTGTTTTCATATTGTAAGCCCCTCTCGGGCTTCCATGAGTATGTGCTCTTGGCATAGTCTACCTGTTAGGTGAGCTCTGCGCTTCCCCCTTGGGGTTGGGTTCGTAATAGTGCTTAGCTCCCTAAGCTGATTATGATGGTTAGGCCTTGATCAGGCCCCGTCCTAAGAATCAGCCCCAGGCTGGTTTGTGCTCCCCTGTTCAGGGAGTTCAGCGCACAGCCTCCTCAGTGCACTAATTAAGCACTGGGTAGATCCTAGGTGAGTGGATTATCTCCCCTCGATATGAGGGTTCATAGCGCTTAGCTGAGTTCTGCTCTCCGGGATGCCCGTCTCTACGCGTGGGTTTGAGCTGGTTTCTGCCTTTCTGCAGTCACTCTTACCTACTATCTTCCTAAGAAGAATGCCTTTAGGAGGCTCTGTATTCAGACAGGGTTGGCCTGGACTAAGTCTGTTCCCCTAGAAGACCAGGTCGGCCTCCCTGGTGGCAATGAGGGTGACCCCGTTCCCCTCAAGAGTGGCTGGCCGAGGTTCCCTTTGGTTCCTTGGCCACATTCCCTTAAAGGGACCACTTTCTCACTGAAAGATGGGTTCCAGACGCCTTAGCGATTTCTTTAGGCTCTATTTGTTAAAAGAGAAAGGTAGAAGCCTTTGGAAGTTCAGCTTGGGCTGTTGGCCAAAGGGAATGCTGTCACTGACAGCCTGGTGTGACCCGAGGGGGAGTTGCTGAGCAGTTTGAGAACTGCTTTGAGGCCTTTGTCTCAGCCATATTTTTTTGGCAGGCACTCCCCTCGAGCATGGCGGCGTGGGTATATTGTTCCCCAATGCATTTCAGCAAACGCAGAGTGGAGTTCCCTTCGAAAGGGAACGTCTCAGGTTACGTATGTAACCATAGTTCCCTGAGAACAGGGAACGAGACTCTGCGTTTCCTTGCCATGCTTCGGGTTGCCTGCCTGCAGAACAGTCCCTCAAGATGATAGATGAAGACTGTCTCTCCAGGCGCTCCTTTATACTTCCGGGTCGCGCCGTATGACGTCATAGGCTGTCGCCGGCCAATAGGAATTGGAGTTTTTTGGATAGTGCTTTCAGACACCTGGGTCACGTGACGTTCCCCAATGTGTTTCAGCAAACGCAGAGTCTCGTTCCCTGTTCTCAGGGAACTATGGTTACATACGTAACCTGAGACGTTTTTTCTTGTTCTCCTGACACATGAGGAGGAGGATGAAAGGCCTGAAGGTCTGTTGACCGGGCCACATTAGTGGGTACCTTAGGCACATAACCCAGCCTCGGGTTGAGAATAACTTTCACCCTACCCGAAGCAAACTCTAAGTAGGAAGAGGCAACCAACAGGGCCTGCAGATCTCCTACTCTCTTGAGTGATGTAATCTCTTGGGGTCGACAGTCGCGCCGGCATGCCACCTCGCTTTTTTTCTTATCATCGTGAAAGAGACTCAAAATACTCAGTCGATTTTGGTCATACAGATACGTGTTATACATCATTTGAAACTGTTAAGTATCTACTTTTATGTGTACACTCACAATAAAAACAAAATGGTGTGCTTTTTGCAAAATAAAGAAAACAAACAGGATGCACGTTCTGCCGTCTCTCTCTCAGTGAAGTCCATTCTAAAACACATCTGAAAATGAACTGTAACTTAGTTCAAAATGGTGCCTTCGTAGAGCATTAGTAAGGAAAATAGGCCTACTGGGGGGCGAGACCACAAACTGCAAGCGTAACGTCAAGCAAGCACGCGATTCTCACAGCTCTCTCATACCCTGTGCAATGAATCCCGTGAATGTAATGTGCTTCAGCTTTTCTGAGCTTTCCGAGAATTACACTTAACTTGAATGAATTGTGAAATTTTTTTTTTTTTGCACTTTGTCTATCTTGTAAATTTGTATATTATTATTTTATTATGTGTCTTGTCTTGTCGCTGTCACTCTGTTGCACTGTGGAGCTTCTGTCACTAAAACAAATTCCTAGTATGTGTAAACAACATACCTGGCAATAAAGCTCTTTCTGATTCTGATTCTGATTAAACGCTCGCTAGTGTACGTGCGTTGTGCACACACCTTAATGTCGCATATTACTAACGCTCTTTAAATTACAGAAAAAAAGAAAAGAAATAAAATATTGCACCATTGACATACACCAGGTTTCAGCTGGTCAATGGCACAGTCTATTTCAGTTGCCTCAAAATAGCAACGCACCAACAATGCACCTGAACACACCTTGTTTTCAGACCAGCACTCCTATGGGCGCACAAATGGGCACAAATGCATTTGCTATTTAAACAACGTGGCACAGGATGTGAAAATGATAACTGCGTCATAAACTGAAACTAGCAAAAAGCACTTCCGTTGCGCCTGGTGCCGCATTGCACTGGGTGTATGATAGGGCCCTAAGACTATAATTACTTTATTTAAAAAGTAATGGCTGTGCCCCCTTCAACACAGTGATAGCTAAATACTTTAGTACATGCAGGTTTGCTTGTACTTTTGTTAACTAACTTGAAAATATGAAACATTTCTAATGTAAATAATTATAAAATATAATACAACCCGAATTACGGAAATGTTGGGACGTTTTTTAAATTTGAATAAAATGAAAACTAAAAGACTTTCAAATCACATGAGCCAATATTTTATTCACAATAGAACATAGATAACATAAATGTTTAAAGGGAGAAATTTTACACTTTTATCCACTAAATGAGCTCATTTTAAAATTTGATGCCTGCTACAGGTCTCAAAAAAGTTGGCACGGGGGCAACAAATGGCTGAAAAAGCAAGAAATTTGAAAAGATTCAGCTGGGAGAACATCTAGCAACTAATTAAGTTAATTGATATCAAGTCTGTAACATGATTAGCTATAAAAGGGATGTCTTAGAGAGGCAGAGTCTCTCAGAAGTAATGATGGGCAGAGGCTCTCCAATCTGTGAAAGAGTGCGTAAAAAGATTGTGGAATACTTTAAAAACAATGTTTCTTAACGTCAAATTGCAAAGGCTTTGCAAATCTCATCATCTACATTATCATCATCCCGGGTGCATAACATCATCAAAAGATTCAGAGAAATCTCTGCTGCATAAGGGACAAGGCCGAAGACCTTTATTGGATGCCTGTGGTCTTCGAGCCTTCAGATGACATTGCATCACTCATTGGCATGATTGTGTCAATAATATTATCAAATGGGCCCAGGAATACTTCCAGAAACCACTGTCTGTAAACACAATCCGCTGTGCCATCTGCAGATGCCAAATAAAGCTCTATCATGCAAAAAGGAAGCCATATGTGAACATGGTCCAGAAGCACCATCGTGTCCTGTGGGCCAAGGATCATTTAAAATTGACTGTTTCAAAGTGGAAAAGTGTTCTATGGTCAGACGAGTCCAAATTTGCCATTCTTGTTGGAGGTGTCCTCCGGGCTAAAGAGGAGGGAGACCTTCCAGCGTGTTATCAGCATTCAGTTCAAAAGCCTGCATATCTGATGGTATGGGGGTGCATAAGTGCATACGGCATGGACAGCTTGCATGTTTCACAGCATGCTATGAGTGCTGAAAGGTATATGAAGGTTTTAGAGCAACATATGCTCCCCTCCAGACGACGTCTATTTCAGGGAAGGCCTTGTGTACTTGAGCAGGACAATGCAAAACCACATACTGCAGCTATTTCAACAGCATGGCTTCGTCGTAGAAGAGTCTGGGTGCTGAATTGGCCTGCCTGCAGTTCTGATCTTTCACCTATAGTGACATTTTTGGTGCATCATTAAACAAAAAATACTTCAAAGACGACCACAAACTCTTCAGCAGCTGGAAACCTATATCAGGCAAGAATGGGACCAAAATCGAACACCAAAACTCCAGAAACTCATAACCTCGATGCCAAGACGTCTTCAAACTGTTTTGAAAAGAAGAGGAGATGCTACACCATGGTAAACATGCCCCTGTCCCAACTATTTTGAGAGCTGTAGCAGGCACCAAATTTGAAATGAGCTCATTTTGTGCATAAAATTGTAAAATTTCTCAGTTTAAACATTTATGTTATCTATGTTCTATTATGAATAAAATATTGGCTCATATGATTTGAGTCTTTTAGTTTTCATTTTTTTCAAATTTAAAAAACGTCGCAACATTTCCGTAATTTGGGTTGTGT
>RJVU01079141.1:1371731-1405104 GCA_003731715.1 Anabarilius grahami
AGACTGATGGAGCTCAGTTGCGTTAGAGATTGAAGAAGGAGGAAGAGGGTGAAAAAAGAGAGCAGGAAAGAAGAATAATGTACACAGGTATGAGAAATGGAGGGTAGGGAATGAAGGGTAGAGATGGAGAGGGCTTCAAAAGAGAGGACACATGTTTCACAGGAGAAAGGAGTTTCTTATTAAAGGTTGGCACATGAGAGGGGAGTGTGTATGTGCGCCAGTTACACTCTGCCTCACTCTCAGCGCTCACTGATGGTGAGTTATTTACCCCAGTGTGTGCTCGGGAGGTCACAGTAATTGCTTTTTCCTGCTCCTGCAGCTCAGAGGAGGAGAGAGGCTTTGTTCCTAAGATGCAGGGGATGTCCACCACCTGCCATCTCTTTGTAGAGGAAAATATTCTAATAGAAAGGTGATGGGGAGGATGCCATCATTTACGATTTATGATATGGGGGGTGGGGACATGTCACAACAGGGATGTACACTACAAAATAAATAAATAAATCCTATTTTCCAGCAGCATTGTTTAAACATGCTTAAACAAGATTTATTTGAGAAGCAAAACTCTGTAAGTTAATAAGACTTGTGTTTTAATTGATTTTTGGTAATTGTTTCAATCATCACCCTCAAAAGACTGTCTCCTTTGAGTTTAAATGAAGATTTTGATCTTTCATGTGTTTTAGGTACAATGTTTATGAAAGGCATTCTTGCCTGATGTGTTATTGTTTCCATCATTATTAGGGGCCAAACACCAAAGGTGCATAGGCACCTATTGTAATCGTTGCCGTTCTTATTATTATGATTCCGTTTCCGCTCTTGAACTGTATAGTAAAAAGTTGTTAAATTTGACACACTGATAGAGGACAGTCTGATATGTCAGCATAACAAATTTGGAATCCCTCAATCCCTCTAGCGCCACAAACTGTCTAAAGTTGGAGAAAGCGTAACAGCTAACTTAATCACGTGTGGCACCTCTCAGCCTATCGTGTAATGGCAGTGACATCAGTCGCAACATTCCCTAGTCTGCCTTCTCTTAAAAAAAATAATTTTTATCAAGCTTTATATAATCTACATATAGTTCCCAACGAAAGTATTGTTTAGTGTAAAACATGCTGAAGATTAGCAAACAGGCTGTCAATTAATTAAATGATTAGCTATTTCTCCACAAAAGCTGTTTAATCAGCATAGTGAAGCCTCTCATCCATTGACATCCATTCAAAAAACAGCCTCTGGTCTCCTTCCCTGCGTACTGCCAGAGGCGGAGCGTTAGCATTTGCCGTTACGCTTTTTTGGCTAAAGGTTATAGGCTTGCCTTCCAGTGGCTTTGGCTATATGTCCTCAATGCTTTATCGTATTCAGAGCATGATCTGAGGCGACATGCTGCGTTTCGGCGCAGTGCCTCCCAATGTTCCCTCTAAGCTGCGCGCGTGCACGGCCGCACACTTCTGATTCCGCGGCCGCACAGAAAGAATAATTGCCGCGCAGAGGACAGACTCAGACATGAAAAAATTATGTGTGGGGAAATCCATTTGATTGTAGTTTAAATGAGAAATAATGGCAGTGCTCTGGTCAACCGCTATAGATTAGTGTCGCTATAGAGTTAGAACCGGTGAATGCGGTTTACAGGTTTCTCAGAAAGAGAACGATGTGAGCGCGTGTGAGCAGGCCTGAGCCAAATCAATCGGGGTAAGAATACTGTCATGTTTGCGGACTAAATAGCTTAATACGAGAGGCAACGCGAAACTAAAATAAATGTGAAATAAAACGTCATGTTTTAATGAAAAGTGGCAGAAATAATGGATGATGGGCACAGAATGCTAACAAAACTCTGAGACATTTACAATCACACACCCACCACAGGTGTAGTTTGCAAACTCAAAATACATCAGTTATATACCTCATTTTAAATAGATTTTTGTCTGTGGTGGGGGTGTGTGTTTCAGGGATGTTTAGATAACTATAAAAGAGTTAACATATTATAATATATTAAAACAAACTGAAGCATTTAAACTGATATACTGTATATCTGTTTAAATACTTCAAGATTATATTATATTATATTATATTATAATTATATTATAATGTAAGCCTAATAAAAAATTTATCTCACAAGGGGATTGATTAGGGATCCTTGCCACTAAAAATCTTGAAACCTCCTGGTATAGAAAATATGGGTAATTCATAAGCAATAATCATGCAATTTTGATGGTTTAACACTGTCTGTTGCTAATAATTTACTGTACAAAAACACATTATGGTTGTCCCAAACCATCAGTTTAACTGCTCATATTATATTTATTATAAAGAATTAACTGTCCTGCAGGAGATTTTTAAATTATTTTTTAATAGAATTTTTTGGTAAAGACTGGTACAGTTAACAAAGCAATTTGAAAAAATATCAAGTAACCTAAAATGTGCTTAATTTAGTGACTGAACTGCTTGTTTTCAAAAATATGATTTAATATATCACTAAGTTACATCAAGAGTCAAATAAAATAGAAATGGTACATTAAAGTTAAAAGTTACAGTTGCATGATAAAACCATTTTTTGTGTGTGTTTACGTACACTGAACAGGTCTGATATAAAGAATGTTTTTGCTCAGGTGGCCAAAATGTGCGCTCAACAGAGAAAAGTTTTACTCAGCGAGAAAAAAAAATTAGAGGGAACATTGGTGCCTCCTAGTGGTCCAGAGATAGGAAAAATTATTATTTTTGCTTATAACTCCTGCACAGTTACCCCAAAAATCATAAAATTGGTCTCAATAGAATCAGGGTGACATGCTGATTCGAATGATTCCCATGTCGGCCATTTTGAATTTTGTACTAAAATGCTGTATTTTATGAATGCATTAGCATATCGTTATGAAACTTGGTTTGAGTCATCAAGCCAGTGCCACCTAGTGGTAAAATCAAATATTCAAATGCTTAATACTTTGGGTGTGGTCGACTTATTTTCAAGAGAGTCTCCATCTCCTTAGACTTCTGAATCCTTGCCAAGTCCAATGACACCAAACATGCTAGGTTTCGCCTTATGGTTTGTGCAACATTGTGATTCAGCATTAAAACAACTTTGGCTAATATCCTTGAAACTATTAGTCCATTCAAAACAACACCACCGTAGGAAATTCGTTAACATAGGTCGTTGGCTATACGTTAATTGACAAATGTCAAAGTTTTGAAAAAGAAAATAAATAAAAAAATGCAACGTTGACCATGGGTAATTTTTTTTTATGTTCTCATAGATATAAATGTCTATAATTACAAAACGAAATGAGAGATTTCAGATCAGCTTCAGACCATGTCGGCAAAAATATATGGATTTTGTGTCGATAGATAAAATTGTTTTCGTATAGAGCAGCAATAAATTTGAGGCATGATGCCAAAATGGCTTTGCATGTTTCGTTGCATGTCACCTTACTCTGACCACAACACAACAGTTTGGTTACAGCAAAACCTATTATTTGACTATGATAAACCTTTCAATCATATTTCTAATGACTCTATTTATGATTTTTCAGCCAATTTGCTTAAAATCATCTTAAAATGTCGTTACTTGCTTGTTGTTGCAGCTGGTCTAACCCTCCCAGCCATATTGGTATGGCTTATCGTGCTCTTTGTGCTTGGCCCCGATAATTGCTGCTTGCAGCTATATTTTTCATTTAATGTTGTTCCAGATGTATATAACTATAGTCTGTGGACTGATTGCTTGATTGTTTGATTATGATCACCTGAAGATTGGTAGCATGCTTTTTATATAATTATTGAGAACAAGTGAATTGTTTCACTGACGAAGGCAAAGATCCGAAACATTTGTATTTTTATCTCCTGCTTGAACTTAATAAAGTATTTTTAGAGTGCAGACCTTATTGTAAAAAGCGCTATACAAATAAATTCGAATAAAATAACATTAATATTGTGTAGAAAAAAAGATGCGCTTAATACAAAGCTAGTATTTAACACATAATATTTTCATCATTTGCTTTGGCTTCAGTAGAATAACAATATAAAAGTCACTTATTTAATTTGCAAATAATATTTATTGATAATACTTTTTTTTTCTTCCATGCAGTTTAAATGGGTCCTTTGTTTTAAATAAAGTCCTTTGATCTTTCTTAGTCTAATAGGTAAAATCTCAAATAGATTCAATTTGTGCTTATAAAAAGGAAAAAAACAAAACAAAAAAAACAAAAAAAAGTTCTGGCCCCACTAACAAAGTGGTGCCTGTGGAGATTAAGCAGAAGAGAAAGATAAAGCAGACAGATGCAGGGAGAAACTGAGAAAGATGAGCAGAGAGAAAGTGAGAAAACAGAGAAACTGATCCTAATAAAGTAAATAGACTAAGAGAAATGAAAAGAGATACAGAAAGAATGAGTCTCTTAACTGTTTCATCTTTTTCAGGAGCACCATCCAAACAGGCGTGAAGGAGAGTAATTGATGTTTTGGTTGTGGCTGTAGAGGATGTGAAGTCAGTGTCTGTGCTCTATTAGAAAACTGACTGATGGGTTTTCACCCTCGCTCATAATTAAACCTTTTAGAGTAATGAGTTAAATGGAAGGTCTGACGAAAAGAGCAGGATTACCTTTAGACTCACCAGCCATGACGGAACCTATTCAAAGAAAAATAAACACACATTTTCATCAAGAGTCATGGCTACACTTGAATATTTAAAAATGGAATATTGAAAATCTGTCATTTCATTCTCTCATTTTATACATTTACATTTATGCATTTGGCAGACGCTTTTATCCAAAGCGACTTACATTGCATTATACTATACATTTGTATCTGAGTATGTGCAATCCCTGGGATCGAACCCATGACCTTGGCATTGCTAGTGCCACGCTCTAACCACTGAGCTACAGGAAAGCCTTATACCCACCTCAGTGTTACAACAGAGATGGCACGGAGGCAGATGTAAAAGCAAACACTGGTATTTATTGATATCAGCAGAGAAGCATGTGAGTATTGAGCAATGATGAATGCAAACTGAGAAGCAGAGAGATAATACTGTCCTTGTGTTGATTGCAGAATGGAGAATGATGACGGCGCTGGAGACTGGAGACTGGGAACACTCACACACAGATGGGGAAGCACACGAGGAAGACTGGAGATGCTGGAGACAGGTAAGTATCGAGCTGGAGTCCTTAAGGTAAGCATTCATGTGACTGAAGTGCAAACGAGACCGGACAGTGATTGTGTGTGAGTGTGAGTCTTTTGTAGTGCGGGTGATTGCAGTGCTGATGATGTGCAGGTGGCGGTGATTAGTACTCTGGGGATTGAGTGCGCTGGTATTGGTGGATGGTGGAACCTGACATGTCTGTGACAGTACCCCCCCTCCCACGGCCCGCTCCTGAGGGCCGAGGACCCCGGCGTCATGGTGGTCGTCCTCTTGGGCGTGGGGCAGGTCTGTCCGGGTGGCTGGCGTGGAATGCTTGTAGAAGATTGGGATCGAGGATATCATTTTTGGGGACCCATGAGCGTTCCTCGGGACCGTAGCCTTCCCAGTCCACCAGATATTCCAGTAGACCACCACGGCACCGGGAGTCCAGTATTTCACGAACCTCGTAGGCTGCTCCGTCATCCAGGATGAGTGGAAGGGGGGGCTCGGCGGCTGCCACGTCAGGTTCTGTGGAGGGAGAAACAGAAGGGTGGTGAGGTTTGAGAAGTGATACGTGGAAAGTAGTTGAAGGTTGAAGGCGATACGTGACGGGGTTGATCTGTCTGATGATGGTGAATGGGCCAATGAAGCGGGGACTCAGCTTCTTGCAGGGCAGACACAGTCTGATGTCCCTGGTTGACAGCCAGACCTGGTTGGTAGGATGGAGCGTTGGAGCACCGAAGGTCGGCTGTCATCCTTCGTCTGCGCAGGGCTCTCTGCAACTGGTGGTGAGCTGAGTCCCAAACCCTCTCGCTCTCCCGGAACCAGTAGTCGACCGCTGGAACGTTGGAGGGTTCCCCGTCCCAGGGGAACAGAGGGGGTTGGTAACCGAGTACGCACTGGAAGGGCGTGAGTCCAGTGGATGGTTGTCGTAAGGAGTTTTGTGCGTACTCTGCCCAACCCAGATACTGGTTCCAGGAGTCCTGGTGGCCGTGACAGAAGGTACGCAGGAAGCGGCCGATCTCCTGGATCTTCCGTTCCGTCTGCCCGTTCGACTGAGGATGGTATCCTGATGACAGATTGACGGTCACACCCAGGAGGGATAGGAATGCTTTCCAGACACGAGAGATGAATTGGGGTCCCCTGTCTGAGACGATGTCCTTGGGGATACCGTAGTAGCGGAAAATGTGGTTAAACATAAGTTTAGCAGTTATCATAGCGGTCGGTAGACCTCTCGGGAATAAGACGACAGGCTTTGGAGAAGCGGTCTACTACTACTAGGATACAGGTGTGGCCGTCAGATGCTGGGAGATCTGTAATGAAGTCCACTCCCAGGTGTGACCACGGTCACTCAGGAACGGGCAGAGGATTGAGCTTGCCGGCTGGCAGATGGCGAGGGCTCTTAGAGATGGCGCACTCCCTGCAGCCCTGCACGTACCTTCTGACGTAACTGGCCATGTTGGGCCACCAGAAGCGCTCTTTATGCAGCGAGAGGGTCTCATTGACCCCCGGGTGGCCAGTGCCAAGTGCCGAGTGAGCAGAGTGAATGAGTGGAGTGCGTCGTGCCTGGGTGATGTACTGCAAGCCTTGGGGACAACCCGGCAGAGCGTTGGAGGAGGCATTGGAGGAGGGTAAGGCCTCTTCTGACCACTGAATAGGATTCACGAAGATTGACTCTGGAAGGATGGTTTCAGGAGTTTCATTCTTCTCATCTGGAGCGTGGAGACGGGACAAGGCATCTGCCTTAATATTCTTGGAGCCTGGATGATAGGAGATGGAGAAATCAAATCTGGAGAAGAACGAGGCCCAGCGAGCTTGACGGGGATTAAGTCTCTTAGCAGCTTTGAGCTATTCCAAGTTCTTATGGTCTGTCAACACTTGAAAGGGGTGTTTGGCACCCTCCAGCCAATGCCTCCATTCCTCCAGGGCAAGCTTGACGGCCAGGAGCTCGCGGTCACCGATGTCATAGTTGACCTCCGCCGGGTTGAGCTTGCGGGAGAAGAAGGTGCATGGATGGAGTCTATTTGGTGTCCCCTGCTGCTGAGATAAGACCGCTCCCACTCCTGTGGTGGAGGCGTCCACCTCTACGATGAATGGCAGGTCTGGATCGGGGTGGACGAGGAGGGGAGCGGTGGTGAAGGCACACTTGAGGGCTTCGAAGGCGTTGGTGGCTTCCTGGGACCAAAACAGAGACTTGGGCTGATGACGGAGGAGATTGGTGAGTGGGTTGACGATCGAGCTGTAGTTTTTGATAAAGCGGCGCTAGAAATTGGCGAAGCCTAGGAAGCGTTGGAGTTCTTTTATGGTGGAAGGAGTGGGCCAGGATTTGATTGCCTCCACTTTCCCCTCGTCCATCCGGATGCCACTGTGATCAATTATATATCCCAGGAAATGGACAGAGGGCTGGTGGAAGGAGCACTTTTCTGCCTTGAGGAAGAGATAGAATTGCCGTAAGCATTGGAGGACCTCCGCAACGTGGTGGCGATGTTCGGCCAAGCTCCGGGAGTATATGAGGATGTCATCAATGTACACCAGTACAAACTTGTGGAGGAACTCCCGGAGCACCTCGTGCCTAGGGGGCAGTCGTGGCCTAATGGATAGAGAGTCGGACTTGTAACCCAAAGGTCATGGGTTCGAGTCTCAGGTCCGGCAGGGATTGTCGGTGAGGGGAGTGAATGTCCAGCGCTCTCCCCACCCTCAATACCACGACTGAGGTGAGACCCTTGAGCAAGGCACCGTACCCCCAACTGCTGTATGCAAGCATACTTGGCCACATGTCACTTCGCTTCACTTCACTGGATGAAATCCTGGAATACGGAGGGGGCATTGACAAGGCCATATGGCATCACAAGGTATTCGTAATGGCCGGTGGGCGTGACGAAGGCGGTCTTCCACTCGTATCCGGATGAGGTTATACGCGCTGCGGAGGTCCAACTTAGTGAACACAGTGGCACCACGGAGATGATCCAGGGCCGCTGGGACGAGGGGAAGTGGATACCGGAACTTGACAGTTATCTTGTTTAGGGAGCGATAGTCTATGCAGGGCCGCAAGCCTCCGTCCTTTTTGGCCACGAAGAAGAAGCTCGAAGCAGCAGGGGAAGTAGACAGGCGGATGTATCCTTGGTTAAGGGCCTCTTCGATGTATTCCTCCATGGCCTTCTCCTCCGGTACAGATAGGGGGTAAATTCTTCCCCTAGGCACTGGCTCACCCGGTAACAGATCGATGGCACAGTCCCATGGCCGGTGTGGAGGCAGCTTGGAGGCTCGTTGCGGGCAAAAGACGTCGCTGAAGGGGGCGTAACAGGATGGAATGTCCACTGAACGTTTCTCAATGGGGCTTTCGATGGAGGTAGTGCAGATGGAGATATCTTTGGAGCGTGGAGACTTGGGAACAGGAATCTCGGAGAAGCAACCGGGAAAGCAGTGTTCGCCCCACTTCAGGATCTCGCCCGTGCGCCAGGAGATGGTTGGGCTGTGCTGCTCCAGCCATGGGCGCCCTAGAACCACGTCAGCGGTGGAATCCTCCAGAACCAGCAGATGGATATCTTCTAAATGCAGAATACCCACACGTAGTTGAAGGGGACCCACACATCGGCTGATCTTCTTGCGACTCAAGGGTTTGCCTGTGATGGAGTGGAATTGGTAGATGGTCGGAGAGGGCGAAGTTTTAAGCTTGAGTTGCCGGCAGAGGGAGCCGGAGATAAAGTTTCCTGCTGACCCTGAATCGAGGAGCACCACCACTGGAACAGATACATCAACGGCAGTGAGGGTTACAACAGTAGTGAGTGGTTTCATCTTTTTAATGGAGGGAATGATAGCACTCACCATAGGACGAGGAGGACGGATTGGGCATGCGGAGATTACATGCCCAGGAGCACCACAATATAAGCATAGATTCAGGGTCAGCCTTCTTTGACGTTCGGTAGGCGAGAGACGAGAATTGTCGAGTTGCATGGGTTCGCTGGCTGGTTCTGGAGAGCTGACGGGTTCGGATCGGCGGAGGAGAATGTTTGGGAGTGGCTGGCCCTGGTGCTCTTCGAGACACGACTGCATACGAGAGCCTACGCGGATGGCAAGCTGGATGAAGCGTTCGAGGCCGATGGAATCGGAATCGATGCAACCACACTCTAGGTTCCAACCCCTGACGAAAGGAAGTGATGAGGGCTTGTTCGTTCCATCCACTGGAGGCGGCTAGCGTTCTGAACTGCAAGGCATAATCATTCACAGACTTGGATCCTTGTTTAAGATTATAGAGTTTCTAACCAATAGATGAATCTGCAAGGGGTTTGCCGAAGACCTCACGGAAGTGTGAGACGAAGGCTGAATAGGATTGAACTACGGAGCTTTTCTGTGTCCAGAGGGCATCCGCCCAGTGAAACGCCTTGCCCTGCAGTTGTGAGATGATGAAAGCTATTTTCGCCGTGTCTGTGGGGTAGAGATGCGGTTGCATCTCCAGGACCAACTCACATTGCAGGAGGAATCCGCTGCAGTCCTCCGCCGATCCTGAGTAGGGCGCTGGTTTGGCCATGGGACTGGCGTGAACCGCAGGTGGAGGTGAGGGAGCGGTGGATGCGGAAGCAACGGCTGGTGTTGGTGAAGGTGGCTGAGGCTGTGACTGTGGGGTGAGTGCTCGGCGCAAAGCGTCCACGAGCTCTTGAAATGGGTCCGATGAACTCATGCTGATATCTTGTTGGTATGGTCCGGTCTTCTGTTACAACAGAGACGGCACGGAGGCAGATGTAAAAGCAAACACTGGTATTTATTAATATCAGCAGAGAAGCAGGTGAGTATTGAGCAATGATGAATGCAAACTGAGAAGCAGAGAGATAATACTGTCCTTGTGTTGATTGCAGAATGGAGAATGATGACGGCGCTGGAGACTGGAGAATGGGAACACTCACACACAGATGGGGAAGCACACAAGGAAGACTGGAGATGCTGGAGACAGGTAAGTATCGAACTGGAGTCCTTAAGGTAAGCATTCATGTGACTGAAGTGCAAACGAGACCGGACAGTGAGTGTGTGTGAGTGTGAGTCTTTTGTAGTGCGGGTGATTGCAGTGCTGATGATGTGCAGGTGGCGGTGATTAGTATTCTTGGGATTGAGTGCGCTGGTATTGGTGGATGGTGGAACCTGACGTGTCCGTGACACTCAGAGTTATGTTATTTTTTTTCCTTGATCAATCAAGACCTAAAAATATTTTCAGTGGTGCTTGCTTCACGCATGTACGCAAACACAGATGTAAAATGAAATGCATTGCAAGGACACAGTCCCATTAACCATATACTTAAAGTGGTATAGTTAAATGAAAATTGGGAATAAAGAGTGATAAAAACTAAAATTCATCATTTACTCACCCTCATGTATGACCCTCCTATACGACGTTCATTCTTCTTTGAAACGTATATGAAGCTATTTTTAATTAAACCTGAGAGATTCCTGTTCCTCTTTTGAAAGTCCATTTAACCAACTTTGACACTTCAAAAAGTTAAGAAATTGTAAAAGCAATCCTTATGAATCGAGTTTTCAGTGTGAACACACTACTCAGGGTTTAAAAGTTTTCTGAAAATGCACAATCACTTTAAAAGATAAACAGATATCATTTAAGCTTATTCACATATAAAATTTTATCAAAATATAGATCACATCAAATATAATCAATGGAAACTCTATTGTATTTGCTTGATGCGCAAAAAACAACCTCGGAACAAACTTCCAAGATAATACAATAATATACACACAAAATAACGGCATAAAGCAGTATTCTTATAGTTATATAGTTATTCTTGGCCTACTACTCAGATTTGTTGTTTTTAACAATAACAGATAACTGGAGCAGTAACACCGTCCTGATATATGATCTGGGAAATGAGGAAGAGGAATAAGACAAATAAGAGAAATAGAGAGAAAACAGAAAACATGGCCCAAATGCATTGTATCATCAGCCCTTGAGTAGGCCATCACATGTTTACAACATAAGGGCTGATGGAAGACATCTGTCCATCCAGCTGTTGAACACATGCGATCATGTTCATAAAAGCATGCATGCACACATTCACAGGCTCAGTACAACGCACAGCAAGAGACCAGCAGAAACACACATCACATGTTGCGCAAAGTCGCAACCACAGGAAAAGGAAAATTGTCAGGTCTGCTTTTCTTCAGAAGCTATTCTAGCTCACATAGAGATCTCATCCTTCATATCGAAATCCTCTAGGACACTCCAAAAGACTTCAGTGATTAAAATAAGCAGTTGAGCAGGTTAACAGCATTTGACAGCTAAGTAGAACATTCCACAAATTGTTTGATACTGTACATATTGTACTAAGCAGATACAGTATAAGCTCAGTTTTGTAGGAATGCTGTAGAAATACCACCTTTCAGTAAAAAGAGACAATTGTTTTATTATTATTATTATTATTTTTATTATTATTATTATCATCATTATAGACTGCCAGTTAACCTTAAAATTACCAGCCTGTAAAATTATTTTTTTTTAGCATTATTTCAGCAAGAAAAACTACACTTATGATACAAACGTTATTGCCTATTTTGAAAATATCTTAATTAAATGTAATTTTAAAAAACAGTTTTGAAGATTTTTAACCAGAATGGACTCAATAGGAGAGACTCTGTGTTCTGTCAATCAAAATGGCTGGGCAATTGAAGCCTATATGGAGAAATTCCTGCAATATAGCCATCTTTCAACATGGACCGACCACCAGTTAATGGATTTTTTTTTTTGGAGTCGGTTGGATCCACATGTTGCCTCATGGATACCACTAGGTGATTCCAGTAGGTGATATGTTGAATGCTATGATATGGTGCTCTGGTCGTGTGGCTCTCCCTACACATTTGGTGTGTCCTCTTCGCCTAAAATCCCTTCATGTCCCAAATTCAAGGTTCCCAAAACTAGAGCAAGTAAGGTGATATCCAACAGTGCCGACCTGATGTCAAAAGTGGTAGATCCTCCCATCATGTCCATCCGGGTAGCTCATCCCTCTTACATACACGGCCAAGGAGGCCGTCCCTGAGCTACCTGCACCTCCCTGGTCTCCTGAGCAGCCGGCACCTCCCTGGTTTCCTGAATTGCCCACTCTTCCATACACAGCCAAGGAGGCCGTCCCTGAGCTGCCTGCACCTCCCTGGTTCCCTAAGCTGTCCGTTCTCCTGTAAGCAGTCACCCTTAGCATCTCAGTGTCTGGTCTCGTTGTTACCTCAAGCTACAACTTACCTTACTACCTACACTACCGTTCAAAAGTTTGGGGTCAATAAGATTTTTTAATGTTTTAAAAAAAGTATCTTCTGCTCACCAAGCCGGCATTTATTTGATTAAAAATACAAACAAAAACAGTAATATTGTGAAATATTATTCCAATTTAAAACAGCTGCTTTCTATGTCAATATACAGTAAAGTGTAACTTATTCCTGTGATCAAAGCTGAATTTTCAGCATCATTACTCCAGTCTTCAGTGTCACATGATCCTTCAGAAATCAATCTAATATGATGATTTGATGCTCAAGAAACATTTATGATTATTATCAATGTTGAAAACAGTTATTTACATTTTTATTTCATGATGCTATGATGAATAGAAAGTTCAAAAGAACAGCATTTGTCTGAAATCTAAATCTTTTGTAACATTAAACACTACCGTTCAAAAGTTTGGGGTCAGTAAGAATTTTAATTTTATTTTTGGGGGATAGAAATAAAATTAATCAATACTTTTATTCATCAAGGATGAGTTAAACTGATCAAAAGTTACAGTAAAGACAATTATAATGTTAGAAAATATTCTATTTTAAATAAATGCTGTTCTTTTGAACTTTCTATTCATCGAAGAATTTTGAAAAAAATTTGTACACAACTGTTTTCAACATTGATAATAATAATGAATGTTTCTTGAGCATCAAATCATCATATTAGATTGATTTCTGAAGGATCATGTGACACTGAAGACTGGAGTAATGATGCTGAAAATTCAGCTTTGATCACAGGAATAAATTACACTTTACTGTATATTGACATAGAAAACAGCTGTTTTAAATTGGAATAATATTTCACAATATTACTGTTTTTGTTTGTATTTTTAATCAAATAAATGCAGGCTTGGTGAGCAGAAGATATTTCTTTTAAAACATTACAAAATCTTACTGACCCCAAACTTTTGAACGGTAGTGTACCTGCGCTACCTACCTGCTCTGAAATCATTGTCAGTCTTCATCTGTCTTCTGTCTTCTTCGGCCAGTGATCATTCAACAACCTGCAAACAAAGAAAGACTATTCAGTCCAAGCTAAGCTGTCTCTAACTATAACTGAGTGATTCAAGAGCCTTACCTGCTGCCTTAGATTGTCATGCGGAACCTGTTAATAAATGACTGTGTGTGTGGAAGTTACCTGTGTTGTCTCCATCTGTCTGCTAACGTATGCCTGTGACAGCATTCGAATGAAGCATTCGCTTTGATTCTATATGACTTTGTAGTTATGACTCTGTATACTGGAAGTTCACTTTACTGGAATTTATCAATAGGCTATATTTTGCATTTTATTTAGGCTAGTAATTAATAACTGAGTCCATTCTGGTTAAAAAAAAAAGTTTTCTTGTAACAAATATTAGAAGATAATATTTCTAATATTACTAATTACAATTATTTTTATGTTCTTACATAATCTTTTAACATTTATTAATAATAACAAACTTCAATTGAATGCTGTCTATAGGCAACATCTTGTGCAATATATAATATAATATAATATAATAGTAAAATAGTAAAAAATAGGTTAATATAATCAATTCTTAATTCCGCACTTTTTTGTCATTCTTAATTCAAAATAAAATATTAATTTATTAATAATATCTATTTCTTATAATCCCAAGTTGCTATGGTCATGCAGGTTTGTTTACGCATTAAACTCGTGGCCACAAGAAAAATGTTGTTCCCTCAACATAAAATGTCGGGGCCATGAGAAGCTGCCAGCCGCCAACTGCCAGCCGCCAACCATACTCTTCACGGACAAGCAGCCAGAGCCCACCTCAGACACAGACCCTGAGCCTGCCACAAAGTCCATGTCAGAGCTGACATCTGAGCACAACTTCGCCCCAGAGCCCGAGCCCAGCAGTGTGTCTGAACACGTGTGAGAGCCAGCAACACCATCCGTCCCAGTGGGCGTGCTCATGGAGTGCGAGGGCATGGAGAGAAGCCCCGCCCACACACCCGCCACTTTGAATGAGCTGCATCAAGTCTTCTGCGTTCCACCAATCCTCCCTCTCTGTCATCTCCTCCTTGGTCACATCACACTCAAGCTCCACATCCTCCTTCAGAGCCCTCACTCTCCCTCCTCTGTTGTACTTTATTTAGTTAATGTCAAGACGCACCTTCCAGGTGAAAGCCACATTCTCTCATTGCTTCAGTTTCATTTTCATGAACTTTTAGTTTCTTTTTCATTGTTTCCTTTTTCATTTGTTCCATTTGTTCCATTTTCCCACTCATCATTGATGTATTGTGTGTTTTTGCTCCTGAGATTCTCATGCACTGCTACCATCACACACGTTACAGAGCCTTGGAGTCAAAAAGTTTGAGAACCACTGCCTCAAAGGCACTTTGATACCAGACTCTTTTAGTGTTTGTGTAAAGACAACACTTTTGAAAACTTTGACCTGTAGAGAGGAAAATGTGGATCAGTGACATCCTATCTACACAGAAAGTTAGAAGCGCAATACAACAAATGTAGGTCTTTGGATGTTATAGTGCATCTTACTGTTATTTCACAATTTTGCGCATTGAGCACCACATTTTTAAGATGATCAAGTTTTGACGCAGTTTGGAAGACCAATGTCAGTTATATATAACAAAATGTAATACAAAATAATTGTTTTATTATTAAACTCAGTTTCAGTAACTCAAAATATCTGTAGAGAACTGCCTATTATGATTACACAATTAATCACTGCAATAACAAGAACCCCACAGTAATCTAATCTGTCTGTTTCAAGCCTCATTTGTCTAGATTGCTCTGAATTGTTTTTGCTTTATGGGTAATGGCTAATTGTGTTCATTTAAACCATTTTCTTTTGAAAATTATATATTCCTTTCATAACTCAGTACTACAGCCTCACACGCCCATCGATCTCCATCCCCACATTCACTTCATCTTCAACCCTCTTTTCCTCCTCTCAGTGTACACGCTTTGCTTTTCTTTCATCCAATTAGTTTTCCCCAGTTCACTGCCAGCACTAGACTGCCCATGTAAGGTCTTCACACACTCCCCCCTCATGCCTACCCCCATCTCTTTAATGGTGAAAGAGTTAATTAGGCTCGCCTCTCACACTCTCTCTTTGAGCATGTGCCCATGGGTAGAGACGCCCCTCTTCTTCACTGATCACAGCTTTATTTTTAGAAACACAACACAAAGACTCTGCTGAAGGTCACATTGGCTCTTCAGCATGTGTGTGTGTGTGTGTGTGTGTGTGTGTGTGAGAGAGAGAGACACCATTAAAAACTTGGCTGACAGACTTGGAGAATAATGGATCCACTCAATAATACAGTGTGAAAACAACACTCGATTTAAAAGTTTTTACAGATATCATTGAAACACACAAGAAATTTAAAGACAATGCAAATATTATCGTCAAACAATGTGCTTTAAAAATATTTTATTATTTGAGCAATACTGTAAATTAACAAACAAACACATGAACACAAGAAAGAAAAGAAAAATGTCTTGGTTACTAATGTAACCTCCGTTCCCTGATGGAGGGAACAAGACGTTGTGTCAAGACTGACAGTAGGGGTCGCACTTGGGAGCCCTAAACACCTCTGATAATTTGAGAAAAGGCCAATGAGAATTGGTGAGGGCAATCTGCAGTTTTTTTTTTTTTTTTGCAAGTTTTTGCATGACGAATTTACTGAGGAGCCGAGACCCTTTCATTTCAATGGGCAGTATAGTGTTGTGACAGTCTTTTTTCTTTTTCTTTTTTTTGAATAAACATTCGCAGCTGTGCGAACCAAATGTTAGATGTTCAGATGTTCTTCCTAAGTAGGAAAAAAAAAACACTACGAAGACCACATCCTGCCCGAGGGGAGGTTAATATGTAGAGAATTCATCACATGGACCGGGAAGTACTACACATGAAAAGAAGTCGCAGCGGTAGGTCTTACCTGAAAAGGGGTAGTAACGCAGTGACTGGCTCTGCCCAGGAGAAGACATGAGATTACCAATAGGGAATCACTACATATGGAGCACCTAGCCAAAGTGTACGGGCTGACCTAAATAGGCTCATACTACATGAGTACTGGGCCTGGCGTCTAATTCCTCCACAGAATTTGACTGCTGCAGAGTGCTGAAGAATAAAGCACGTCCAGGGTTCACCGGCCTGGAGAACTCATGTGGACAAAAAAGTGCATGTTATCACTTCAGGGTGCTGTGTGCAAGCAGTGCACCCGGCCAGTTGCCTGTTTGTCCGTGCCGAGGGGGGCCTCGGTCAGGGACTACCACAGTGACCAATGGGATGATTCTTGGGAAATGAACAGTGAACAGGTCCTTCGCTGATTCAACTCCAGATCAACTGGACCACCTGGGGGTGGACTCTCCACTCTCCCAGGAGTGTCACATGTCGTGACAGTGCTTCCTCTGTATGGTTGAGTGTTGAGCTCATCTGGGATGTGAGTGGCCACTGCTGACTCCATAGGATGAGATGATGGACAAATTGCGACATGCCACGTAAGTGTAAACCGGCCTGGCAGTTTATGTACACAACCGTTGCCATGTCCCTGTGTGCACACAATAGATCTCAAGAGTGAGCTAGAATCAGCCAGTCATCGAGATAATTGAGAATGCAGAAGCCCACTTCCTTTAGTGGAGCAAGGTTAACCTCTGTTACTTTCGTTAAGGCGTGTGGAGACAGAGACATCTCGAAGGGGAGGACCTTGTACTGGTATGCCTGGCCCTCGAAAGCAAACCGAAGGAATGGTCTGTTGAGTAAAATTGAGACATGGAAATATGTGTCCTTCAGGGTCTATTGCCACAAACTAATCCTGTTGGCAAACACATGTCAGAATGTGCCTCTGCATCAACATCTAGAACGGGAGCCTGTGCAGGGCCCGGTTCAAAACTCGCAGGTCTAAAAACCTTTCTTTTGGTACAATGAAGTGCTGTCCTCTGAAAGCTCCACATCCTCTGAACGTGCTGACCTATGTGGGGCTTTGTGTGAGTCATGGCCGGACATGAGGAGGTGACAAACCCGCGTCCAGCATGTCCGAACTGCAGACTATGTGACCCTGGGAATGAGGAAGCTGCTCTTTCTTTGAAAAATTTGGATACTGCTGCCGCCTGGGTTAGCAACAGAACAAAAATAAAAGGAAACAAAAGATTATCCACCCAGCCCTCCACCGGGGGAAGGAGCGGTATGCTCAACATCTCCTAAGAAAAAGCAGCTCCCACCATCTCTGGGTCGCCCGTCTCAGGGATGCTTCGAAGGCTTCTTGGGATTCTTAGTGCTTGCCTGATGAGAGGCCTTGCAGCTGCAGGTGGACCTGCTGAGTGACAAGCAGATGACGAGAGTGACCTCAGCGGCCTGTAGGTGGCGGTGGAATAACTCTGAGGTAAAATGTGTTCAATTGCCTCAGTCTGCTTATTTACTGCTGAGAACTGCTGGGTAAAATCCTCGAGTGTGTCAACACAGAGGCTGCAAGATGGGGGCGTCAAGAAAGCAAACTTTGTCGACTTCCCTCATCTCAACAAGGTTCAACCAGACATGGCATTCCTGGACCACCATGGTGGACATCGCCTGGACGAGAGCCCACGCCATGACTTTAGTCATTTGCTGAGCGCAGTTCCTGCATCAATTCTGGCTCAGAAATATCCTTGTGCAGATCTCTTAATGCCTTGGCCTGGTGTACCTTCAGGATTGCCATTGCATGCAGGGCAGTGGTGGCCTGTCCAGTCTTCACCATCAGAGACGAAGTGAACTTACAGGTTCTGGACGGAAGCCTAAGATGATTCTGCCAGGTGGTAGCATTTTGAGGGAATAAAGGCACCGCAGTTGCATGCTCTACTTGGGAAAACCTCTAGTCTCACCATAAAATGAGTCACCTAACTCATCAGAGAACTCCACTAGACGCAAACTCGTTCCCGGTCTTTTACTGAGACGAATGGACAGAATGATTGTTTTTTACAACAACTCTGAAGAACAAATCTGAATGAGTGGATTGACACCATCTCCTTTTATACCTATATGTCCAGGGCAGTGGCGCATGCAAATTCCACTTGCCAATTCTCATTGGCCTTTTCTCAAAGTATCAGAGGTGTTTGGGGCTCCCAAGTGCAACCCCTAGTTTCGGTCTCGACACAACGTTGAAGTGACTGACAGATAGGGAACTGAAAATTAGTTCAAAAGATTTCTGCTTTTGAACTAATTTTTCTTTATTCAAATTATTTTTCAAAATAACAATAATAATAATCAAAATAACCTATAGTAACTTTGTTTACATCTAAATATGGATGTAAATACTACTGTATTTTTTTATTTAATTTTTAATTAATTTATTGTGTATTATTTGAATGTATTAATAATTGTCGAGCTTCCAGTCATTCCCGGACTTCATTTCCCATAATCCTCCCTGGCCATCACCTGCACTCACTCCACCAATCAGTAATCACCACACCCAGCTGCAGCACATTATCTGGACTATTTAAGCCATTCACATCCTCACATACATTGCGAGGTCTTGTTTACTCTTGTGGCAATTCTGAGCGTTATCATTGTGTTTGTCTGTCTGTTACTGATCCTGTCTGTTCCCCATGTACGATTCTCTGCTGCCTGCCCTTTGGACTATTTGCTCTGTCTTGGACTTACGATTGTTATCTGCCCGCCCTGACCCATTGCCTGTTCCTCGACTATGATTCTGCCTGCTCTCTGCCATACCTGTCTGTTGTTGTTCTACCATTGCCTGTCTGACTACAAACTCTGTTTAAATAAAGCTTGCACATGGATCCTACCCTGAGTCCCGCTTCGTTACAATAATGTAATTATTATTGATATTTTATTGCTATTGTTATTTATTTATTTATTCATTCAATAATTAATTCATTATTTTTCCCCTGTTAGTGCTTTTGTGGTGCGGATTGATTTGGCTAGGGATGCATATCGGTATCGGGCCCGATACCAAGCTCATGTACTTGTACTTGTACTCGTACTCGTAAAAATACCCCCGATACCAAAGACCGATACCTCACGTGACGTAACTGACAGAATTTCTGTGCACAGAGACACCGACGGCAGCAGCAGAAACAATGTCAGCCTCAGAGGTGTGGAAATACTCATGAGAAGTCATAATTCTCATGAAAACATAGATGAGGAGAATCCTAATTTTGAGACATCCTGCTCAGAATGAGATTCTTAGTGTTTTCTCTTGTGTTGTCTCTCAACCACAAGGAGGTACATTACCTTTCAAAAATGGCAATTTATTATGGTCCCGCCCCCCACTTGAATGATAGGGTAAAGCCATTGGCAAAAGTTTTTGTGGTTCTCTGCAGTGGGTTGTAGTCTCAGAAACCCTCATTAGATGAATTGCTTGTTAAAAGTTTGCTGCTTTAATTGTGGTGTTGATCAGATGCATTTTACATACAGTATTTACAAAACGCTTCATTGGCAAAAACAAACAAACAAACAAACAAACAAAGACCTGTTTGAGGTCCTGGTAAAAAGTGATCAGCTAGCATAATTTCACTAATCACATCAGCACATGGGAAAGTGCAAACAAGTTCTAGTCAGGAGGAAAAAGTGCTTCCAGTCATTGTGTCCTTGTGTCTTCAATGGTTACCTCTAAAGAAAGACATGTACCCATCATCACTTTGCAGCAATTTCTTTGCATGTGAGGCCATTTTGATGCAAAGCATTTGAAAGAACCATTTACTGGATCATCAAGTACTTCAAGTTGAGAAATTCAACTGCAATGAAGAAGCCTTCAGAACATCCCAGAGTGTCCAGCAAGCGGCAGGACGGTCACCTCCTGAAGAGTCAATCCTGAACCATGTTCAGAGCTCAATATTGGCAGCAGGTGTGCATCTGTAGGCACAGTGAGGTCAAGACTTTTGGACAGTGGCTTGGTGAAGAAGGGCAGCAAAGAAGCCACTTTTCTCTAAGAAAAACATCAAGGACAGACTAGAATTCTGCAAGTACAGCAAGGATTGGACAGCAGAAGACTGAAAGAAGTTATTTTTTCTGATGAAGCCCCCATCAGATTGTTTGAGACATCTGGAAAATGATTAGTCCAGGGAAATAAAAGGTGAACGCTACCATGATGAGTCCTGTGTCATGCCAACAGTGAAGCATCCTGAGACCACCCATGAGTGGGGCGGTCCCAAGGGAGTGTCAAATTTGCCTCCAAACATACTGCATGTTATTACCCTTGATAGCAAACACATTATATTATATTATATTATTGTCACGATTCCTGTCACTTCCCGGACTCCAATTCCCATAATCCTCCCTGCCAGACACCTGCACACACTCCACACTAATCACTAATCACCACACCCAGCTGCAGCACATTAACCAGACTATAAAAGACTCTCATTCACCACACATCATTGCGAAGTCTTGTTAACTCTGTTACATTTCTGAGCGTTGTTATCCTGCCTGTCTGTCTGCCTGTCTGCCTGTCTGCCTGTCTGTCTGTCTGTCTGCCTGCCTGTCTGCCTGTCTGCCTGCCTGTCACCGATCCTGTCTGTTACCCGTTTATGATTCTCTGCTGCATACCTTTGGACTGTGTATTGTTTCCTGACCTGTGAGTGATATCTGCCTGCCCCGATCTACTGCCTGTATTGTGACCACGATTCTGCCTGTCCCTTGCTGTTCCTGTTTACCCCTGTTTTGACCTGGCCTGTACGACTTCGCTCTTATCTAATAAAAGCTTGCATTTGGATTCGAACCTGTTTCCCGCTTCGTCACAGAAGTCTTCGCCATACCGGAATCCAGCAGCTTTTTTGAGCGTTTCCAGCCTCAGCATGGACCCAGCAATGCGTCTCGTCTGCCTTCATCAAGGTAATTGTACCCTCGAGGACCATATTCAGAAGTTTCTGGATATTGCCTATTTATCTGACCTGCCTTACTGTGCTCTCATTGATTTCTTTGGTTATGGATTAAACGAACCACTAAAGGACTATTTAGTCACTAATGGTCCCCGAGGGTCGTTCGTGGAATTTTTGGACTTTGCCCTGCTCACAGTTGGTTCAATTTTTACTGTGGGTGTCGTGGAGGAACGCAACACCTTGTCTCCTCATGTAATGGTTGCCGCTATAGAGAACACTCACAAAATGGCGGTCACAACAACAACACAGAGTCAAATCACTGTTGATCTTCATGAGCAAAGTCAAGTCACAGCTGATCTTCAAGAGCAAAGTCAAGCCACAGTTGATCTTCATGAGCAAAGTCAAGTAACAGCTGATCTTCATGGGCCAAGTCAAGTCACAGATGATCTTCATGAACAAAGTCAAGTCACAGATAAAGTCAAGTCACAGTTGATCTTCATGAGCAAAGCCAAGTCACAGTTGATCTTCATGAGCCAAGTCAAGTCACAGATGATCGTCATGAGCCAGGTCAAGTCACCGTTGATCTTCATGAGCCAAGTCAAGCCGCCGTTGATCTTCGTGAGCCAAGTCAAGCCGCAGTTGATCGCCCAGAGCCACTTCACGTCTCCGCTGATCGCCCAGAGTCACGTCACATCTCTGGATCCGTCCGAGAGCGGAGAGGATTGTTGTCCAGTGTGGACGATCCACCGCTGATGTCAGCACGAGCAGCTGGAATTTCGAAGCCTCCTCCGGCCGCTTCGCACTCAAGGCCGCCGGCCGCTACGCACTTAAGCCCGCCGGTTTCTACTCACTCAAGCCCGCCGGTTTCTACGCACTCAAGCCCGCTGGTTTCTATGCACTCAAGCCCGCCGGTTTATACGCACTCAAGCCCGCCGGTGTCCACGGACAAGATGGCCGCTCCGCCAGTGTCCACGGACAAGATGGCCGCTCCAGTCTTCGCCGAGGCCACCCCAGTCTTCACCCCAGACTCCGCCCCAGTCTTTGCCGAGGCCGCCCCAGTCACAACAAAATATGTTAAATAAATGTATACAAAGTAAATAAACGTACTGTATCTGAAAAACAAGTTTATTTAATTTGTATCTCTATAGCATTTGTTGTATTGTTTATATAACAACAATTTTATATACAGGTCCTTCTCAAAAAATTTGCATATTGTGATAAAGTTCATTATTTTCCATAATGTAATGATAAAAATTAAACTTTCATATATTTTAGATTCATTGCACACCAACTGAAATATTTCAGGTCTTTTATTGTTTTAATACTGATGATTTTGGCATACAGCTCATGAAAACCCAAAATTCCTATCTCAAAAAATTAGCATATTTCATCCGACCAATAAAAGAAAAGTGTTTTTAATACAAAAAAAGTCAACCTTCAAATAATTATGTTCAGTTATGCACTCAATACTTGGTCGGGAATCCTTTTGCAGAAATGACTGCTTCAATGCGGCGTGGCATGGAGGCAATCAGCCTGTGGCACTGCTGAGGTGTTATGGAGGCCCAGGATGCTTCGATAGCGGCCTTAAGCTCATCCAGAGTGTTGGGTCTTGCGTCTCTCAACTTTCTCTTCACAATATCCCACAGATTCTCTATGGGGTTCAGGTCAGGAGAGTTGGCAGGCCAATTGAGCACAGTAATACCATGGTCAGTAAACCATTTACCAGTGGTTTTGGCACTGTGAGCAGGTGCCAGGTCGTGCTGAAAAACGAAATCTTCATCTCCATAAAGCTTTTCAGCAGATGGAAGCATGAAGTGCTCCAAAATCTCCTGATAGCTAGCTGCATTGACCCTGCCCTTGATAAAACACAGTGGACCAACACCAGCAGCTGACATGGCACCCCAGACCATCACTGACTGTGGGAACTTGACACTGGACTTCAGGCATTTTGGCATTTCCTTCTCCCCAGTCTTCCTCCAGACTCTGGCACCTTGATTTCCGAATGACTTTGGACCACTGAGCAACAGTCCAGTGCTGCTTCTCTGTAGCCCAGGTCAGGCGCTTCTGCCGCTGTTTCTGGTTCAAAAGTGGCTTGACCTGGGGAATGCGGCACCTGTAGCCCATTTCCTGCACACGCCTGTGCACGGTGGCTCTGGATGTTTCTACTCCAGACTCAGTCCACTGCTTCCGCAGGTCCCCCAAGGTCTGGAATCGGTCCTTCTCCACAATCTTCCTCAGGGTCCGGTCACCTCTTCTCGTTGTGCAGCGTTTTTTGCCACACTTTTTCCTTCCCACAGACTTCCCACTGAGGTGCCTTGATACAGCACTCTGGGAACAGCCTATTCGTTCAGAAATTTCTTTCTGTGTCTTACCCTCTCGCTTGAGGGTGTCAATGATGGCCTTCTGGACAGCAGTCAGGTCGGCAGTCTTACCCATGATTGCGGTTTTGAGTAATGAACCAGGCTGGGAGTTTTTAAAAGCCTCAGGAATCTTTTGCAGGTGTTTAGAGTTAATTAGTTGATTCAGATGATTAGGTTAATAGCTCGTTTAGAGAACCTTTTCATGATATGCTAATTTTTTGAGATAGGAATTTTGGGTTTTCATGAGCTGTATGCCAAAATCATCAGTATTAAAACAATAAAAGACCTGAAATATTTCAGTTGGTGTGCAATGAATCTAAAATATATGAAAGTTTAATTTTTGTCATTACATTATGGAAAATAATGAACTTTATCACAATATGCTAATTTTTTGAGAAGGACCTGTATATTGGTAATTATGCCCTTTGAAGGTTATTGGACACTGTGAAATTTTTGTTCTTTAAGTTTGTGAAAAGCACATAAAAATGATTACTTCTTTCAGTAGAGTAATAATAAAGAAGCTGTCCTAAATTCATTAGTCTCACTGTGTTTGGAAAACTGCAACATCACCAAAAAAAAAAAAAGAGAGAGAGAAAGAGAGAAATTAATAAATGCATAGGCATCGGTATCGGCGAGTACTAGAAAAAAAGTATCGGTACTCGTACTCGGTCCTTAAAAAATGGTATCGGTGCATCCCTAGATTTGGCCAAATTGTTTGTAAAACAATCATACCAATAACTACAATAATTACAAATGGAAAACAACTGAAAAAGCCCAAAGTCACAACATTATGAAAAAAATCATGGACTAATCATTTTATTCATAAATAAACCAATAAAACCACAGCAAACAAAAAAACATAAACCACAGCAAACAAAAAAACAAGCTGCCAGACTAAGACAACAAATAATCCAATAATGGATTTATTGCAAGCAATTACTTTATAAAGAGATGGTAAAATTAATCCATATGAATTGAGCAGTTTAGTCCAAATTTTCTGAAGAGGCACGATCACTTTATATGATGAACAGATTTAATTTAAAGGGGACCTATTATGCAAAATTCACTTTTGCATGGTGTTTGGACATAAATGAGTGTTGGCAGTGTGTGTACAAAACCACCCTAAAGTGATAAAAATCCACCCACTCCTTTTTTTTGAATCCCCATAAATCATAAGCAGTGTCTCAGAACAAGCCGTTTCCAGATCCCTGGCAGTGTGAGGTCACAAAAGCCACAGGCCCCGCTCACGAATGTTGACAGACACTGAAGTTTGAACATAGAACTGCCCTGAGAGCGTTCACAGCGAGTCCGCCACTGCTGCACTGATGATAATGTCTCCCAAGCGTTTTAGGTCGTTCTGTAGCTGAATGGATTAATCCACATAACTCTCTCCATTTACAACCTAAATCTGAGCATCTGAAAACGAGGTGGATTAACTTGGTTTTCCAGGAAAATGCTCCCTCAGTTCTGTCGAAATTCGTTTATGTCTGCGCAAATCTTTTCACTCCGGACTGCTTAGTGGACAATACAAAACAGAGACTACTAAAATGTGCTACTCAAGGATATACAAGTAAAAACTGCTCGTGATCCAGTTTACAGTCTCCAGAGTGATAACGTACTGGATACTGCAGTAATGAAGGTGAGGGCACTTTATTACAGTTCATCTGAGTTTATTTATGGATATAAAGTTTATTAAGCACCACCCAAAAGGCATAAGGTCTTTATATATTCGTTTACTGTTAGTTGTAAAGAGTGTTTCTGTGTTCTTCGCTGTGTTGGTGATGATAATACAAGGGAAAAGAGAGAGTTTATGGATAATATTTTAATGCACACTTGCAGTGTTTTATTAAGCTTTTATAAAGAGTGAAAACGGACGCTTCATCTTTTGTGTGAAGAACATTAAACGTCATAAAACTCATCTGTATAGTTTTGGCCATCATTTGGACGGTACAACAGGCTTGTACTAATATAGTGTAGAAAAACAAGAAGACAATATAAGTTATAACCGTAATGGAACTAAACTATACCTGTTCTATCTCCATGCAGCATATATTCGCAGTTTCTGACATTATAGTGCGTCCTGATTGAATCCTGTCACCGTAGAATCAGCTTGTGAAGCTCCGCCCTCTTAGGCCGATCGCAGCTGCTCATTTGCATTTAAAGGACACACACTGAAACGGCTCGTTTTTGCTCAACCACTAAAAGTGACAATTTTAACATGCTATAAAAAATTATCTGTAAGGTATTTTGAGCTAAAACTTCACATACACACTCTGGGTACATCAGAGACTTATTTTACATCTTGTAAAATGGGGCATAATAGGTCCCCTTTAAGCTTTCATTCACATGTAAACATTCATCAACACACACATCAGATATAGTAAACAGAAGCTCAAGCTTGCTTGCTTGACATGTGAGAACCAATGTGTCATGGTTTGGTCCACAAAGATAAAGAAGAAAGGCCAAGTCGATTGTGGTAAGCAGGGCGGGGCCGAGAGCATTGGGAATAGAGCGGGGCCAGTGGAGGAATTGCTAATTGCTGCACGAACAGGGTGAAACCAGGGTGGCGATGATGGTGGGAGGAGCCAGGGAGGCGAGGTTAGGAGGAGTAGCCAGGCGAGGATAAAGAGTACAGCCAGGATGGTGGACCACAGCAGAGTCGAGGGAGCCATGGTGGTGTCCTGGCCAATGAAACCGTGGGGATGACTGACAGAGACTGCACCAATAGTCCTGGAGACCCAGTTGGAGACAGAGAGCTGATGGGATGACAAGACACTGATGGTTAAGGAGACCTAGGTGGAGCTGCAGAGATGAGAGTCCGAGATGTGCAGTCCTTAATTCTGGCACTTTCATCGTGGCAGGCTCTGGCTCTCTGTCTTTGGTGAGCTCTGATGTCATGTCCGTTTAGAGGGGTTATGGCTGGCTGGGCTCTGGATCTTGCAACATGATGTTCGGTGGGACTGGACGATGGGAATGGAATCCACTTCTTCCACCGTAAAAGAGGATCCATCCACCCACAGTGCGAAGTTAGTGTATTCTGGCTGGGTCCAACAGGGGTCACCTCTTGGCATCACCAGCTGGATTTCATCGTCCACCCTGCACCAGAAAGCTTCCATAAAGGTAAGGTCATCGCACTTTGCATGGTGGCAGATGTTCGTAAACTCCTCCTCGATCACATGGCCTCCTTGAAAAATAAAAATAACGTCTCTGTTACGACCGTTGTAGCTCCTTATAGGGGCAACATTAATAGCTCCTATGTTCATTACTTTTGCGGTCTAGTGTTCTGTCACAGTTTGGTCCACAAAGATGATGAAGAAAGGTGAAGTAAATCTAAAAGCAATATAACTTTAATGAACTTAAAGAAAAGCAAACACTCAAATGAGTTAAAGACATAACAGTGTGCACTTTAACACAAACAACACCAGACAATGAACCAAGGAAACGAAAAGTCTTAAAAACACAGGATAACAAACTCGAATACAAACAGGTGTGCTCTAATTAATCATATGATGAAAAACCATAGTAACTAATGACAAACAGACACATAGGCACAAAGGAAACAGGAAACAAAGAGAAACATACTAAGAGTCCTTAACTAAACCAAAACACAAAACTAAGAATAACTGTGACACAATGAGGTTCATTCTAGTGTTACGCAGCACGTTTGAGCTTCCGCAAGAACTAATGAGGTTTGTTTTCGCACATCAAGCAAGTACAGTTGAGCTTTGGTTTATGTTCGCTGATCAATGTTTATTTGTGAATAAAAGCCTAAATTCAATATGTTCATCATATAAAGCGATTGAAGAAATTAGAGAAGTTAAAGAACTTTAAACTAAAAAGAGCTTGTGACTAAACCTTGGTCCAAACTCCAGTGGATCCTCAAACTGACATATGCAGGTGTCTGACCATACATAAAGCCACAATACTTTGACAAAATGTTTAATTATTTAAAAAAAACACAAAAAAAAAACACACACCATGCTGGATATTACCTGCCATTCATTTTTATTTAAATATAATGCCTTAATGGTTGATGACATATAAAAACTCTTGGGGGGGATTCCAGAAAGCAAGGTGATCTTACTGTCAAACATTGGCTAACCTTCTCTCAGGTGAATAAACCAATCCTTGCTTACTTGAGGTATGCTGTTTTCAAAAATTTGCCGTGAGTAAGTTCAGCCAACCCTTAGGAAAAATAAGTTTAGTCAAGTGTGCTATTAGTATACTTCTTTTAAACTACAAAATAAAGTATATTTTCAGTCTACTTTTTATATACTTCTCAGAAATATACTTAAAATTGCACTTATTCAGACAGAAAGGTTTAACTATACTTGGACTATACATGTACTCAATCTTTTGATTGAGATATACTTAAAAGTATAATTAAGTATTCTAAGTATACTTGGCTTGTAGTTGTGTTTACTCTTTTGATTGAGTAGCCTATTAAATACTTTTTCACATAGTTTGCATACTGTTTTATGAACTTACATTGTTTGAAAATATTGATTTATAAAGAAAACAGATTTGTTCTTAATTTTGAGTATCTGAATTTTTGTATAGGCAAGTCCACTGGTGGTGTAGATAGGAATGTACTTCAAATCCATTCTGTCCCTGCTGCAAATTAGTTGCACCTTGACGGATAGTTAAACAGGATGTAGGCTGAAGAAAAAATCGAAACCAAAGGAGTTCTCATTCAGTGTTTTACTTTGAAATCTTCAGTTGCACAATATTGTTTTTTTGTGAAACTAAAAAGCAAACGCAAAGTATACATTACATGTAAAGTATAAGTAAAAGTAACTTCTGAGAGAGAAAACACAATTTAGCACTAATACACGAAAGAGAGAGAACAATCTTCTTCATTAAATATACAGCAAATATTTGAAAATGCCATGAAATACTTTTAACATAGATTAAATTAAATAAACACAGTAAATTTACGTAAATTTACAGACGATGGCCTCTTTGGCAAGAAATAACAGAAGAATATAGCTTTTATCAGGGAGACATCTGCTGCTACATCAATGCTGTTATAAAGTGAAAACTAAGATGGCTGCCGTGACCTCTACCCTAAGTCACATGATACATCTTAAAGGGTTAGTTCACCCAAAAATGAAAATAATGTCATTTATTACTCACCCTCATGCCGTTACACACCCTTAAGACCTTTGTTAATCTTCGGAACACAATATAAGATATTTTTGTTGAAATCCGATGGCTCAGTGTGGCCTCCATAGCCAGCAATGACATTTCCTCTCTCAAGATCCATAAATGTACTAAAAACATATTTAAATCAGTTCATGTGAGTACAGTGGTTCAATATTAATATTATAAAGCGATGAGAATATTTTTGGTGCGCCAAAAAAAACAAATAACGACTTATTTAGTGATGGCCGATTTCAAAACACTGCTTCAGGAAGCTTCGGAGTGTTATGATTCTTCTGTGTCGAATCATGATTCGGATCGCATGTCAAACCGCCAAACTGCTGAAATCACGTGACTTTGGCGCTCCGAACCGCTGATTCGACATGCTGATTCATATTGCTCGAAGCTTCCTGAAGCAGTGTTTTGAAATCAGCCATCACTAAATAAGTCGTTATTTAGTTTTTTTGGCGCACCAAAAATATTCTCGTCGCTTTATAATATTAATATTGAACCAGTGTACTCACATGAACTGATTTAAATATGTTTTTAGTACCTTTATGGACCTTGAGAGAAGAAATGTCATTGCTCCCTATGCAGGCCTCACGCAGCCAATCGGATTTTAACAAAAATATCTCAATTTGCGTTCTGAAGATTAACGAAGGTCTTACGGGTGTGGAATGGCATGAGGGTGAGTAATAAATGACAGAATTTTAATTTTTGAGTGAACTAACCCTTTAACCGATGAAATAAACCCAAAATTGACAGCCTGTACACACGCAATTTAGCTGTATACATAAACATTTTGTATTGTATCGGCATTTTGTCCAGACGGATCCGGCGTTTTGGGAGCCTGAAAACGTCTCGGGTTACAGATGTAACCCCTGTTCCCTGAGTAAGGGAACGAGACACTACGTCAAATGACGTGATGGGAACCCTCTGCATTTTGTGTTCGTGAAGCACCTGTGTATCCAATCAATGAAGAAACGTGACGTCAGAGGCGGGTGACGTCATGGACCAGGAAACTATAAAGCATACCCAGAACAAAGAACGCTAGCTTCTGGAATATGTCTGAAGCAAGACGCTCACAGGTATGCCGGGGGTACGGCAACGTGACGTAGCGTCTCGTTCCCTTACTCAGGGAACAGGGGTTACATCTGTAACCCGAGACGTTCCCTTTCGTGGGAACTATTGACGCTACGTCGAATGACGTGATGGGAACGCTATCCCAACTACGCCGTATCACCAAGTACCTGTCTGTTATCTTGTAGACAGAACTGAGGACCCCAGAGAGGAGCCTACGTCCAGGTTGTAAAACCTAATAAATGTGTGCTGGGATGACCATCCAGCAGAACAACATATGTCATTAATGGATACTCCTGACATTAAGGCCTTTGAGGCCGCCATACCCCTAGTCGAGTGAACACGGACAGCTAATGGAGATGGCTGTCCGGCCGCCTCACAAGCAAGTGAGATAGCCTCGACCACCCACTTGCTCATTCTCTGCTTAGATGCTGGACCTCCTTTCTTATGAGACCCGTAACACACAAACAATTGATCTGTTTTGCCCCACAGGGCAGCTCTATGGACATATGCATCTAAAGCCCTCACTGGGCAGAGCATATTGAGTTTCTCCTGATCCGAAGTTGTAAATGGAGGAAGATAGAAGGCCTGAAGTACGATGGGACCTGGGACGTTGGTGGGGACCTTAGGCATATAGCCTGGTCCAGTGTGCAGGAACGCTTTGACCATTCCAGGTGCGAATTCCAAACACAAAGAAGCAGCTGAAAGTGCTTGAAGATCTCCTATTCTTTTAAGAGATGAAATAGCCAGTAGAAATATGGTCTTTGAGGGTGAGGAATTTCTCTGAAATTTCCTCTAGTGGTTCGAAGGGAGCCTCAGCTAACCCTTCTAATACCACGGCCAAGTCCCAGGCCGGAGTCCTTGTACGTACTGAAGGCCTCAGCCTCAGAGTACCACGGGGGAAGCGTATAAAAAAGGGGGGTCTCGACCTACCGAGGAATCCCCCAGAGGAGCATGGCCGAAATGGCTGCAAGATAAACCTTCAAGGTTGAAGGGGATAAAACCATCCGAGAACTTGTCTTGGATAAATTGAAGCACAAGGCTAATAGATGAGTGGACAGGGTCCACATTGCTTTGTCTACACCAAGTAGAGAACAGTTTTCATTTATACGCATACAACTTCCTCGTGGAGGGAGCTCTGGAGTGGAGTATGGTCTCCACAACCTCAGTTGGGAGACCAGCATCTATGAGCCTGGCCCCCTCAGAGGCCAGGCCCACAGTCTCCGTAGTTCTGGGCGTGGATGAATTATCATGCTGCCCGCTTGAGACAGGAGGTCCTGCCTGAGAGGAAGCTCCATCAGGGAGCCATCTAGAAGTGACACTAGGTCTGAGAACCATATTTTGGTTGGCCAGTACAGGGCTATCAATATTAGACTGACCCCTTCCTGGCGTACTTTCTCCAGAACTCCCGGGAGCAGAGCGAACGGGGAAATGCATACAGACGCAGCCTCGGCCACATCTGTACCATGGCATCCAGACCCAATGGTGCTGAATGAGATAGGGAGAACCACAGTGGACACTGGGTTGATTCCCCTGAAGAAAATAGGTCGATTTCAGCTCGACCGAAGTTTTCCACACCTCAGTGTGGAGACTCCATTGCCCGGGCCTCGGCCCCTGCCTCGACAGGGCGTCTGCTCCCACATTTTAATGCCCTCAGGTCTGGGAGGAAGTATTTTACTGCAAGAAATACCGCCATCATTTCCAGCCGATTTATGTGCCAGGAACTGATGGTCCTCCCAGAGACCCTGAGCTGAGCGACCACTCATGATCGCCCCCCAGCCCGTGAGGGAAGCATCCGTCGTAAGCATTACGCGACGACGAGAAGTCCCCAACACGGGTTCTGGGACAGGAACCAAGGCTTTTTCCACATGACCAGAGCACGAAGGCATCGCCGAGTGACTTTGATCATGCAAAAAGGATTTCCCCTCGGAGAAAACCCCTTGGTCCTGAGCCACCACTGTAAGAGTCTCATGTGCAGAAGGGCAAAAGTTATCACGTTGGACGCAGCTGCCATAAGACCCAACAGTCTCTGAAACTGTTTTACAGTGAGTGACTGGCCTATCTTCACCCCTTTCACGGCCCCGAGAATGGAACTCACACGAACAGGGGATAAATATGCCTGTATCGTGGTGGAGTCCCAAACTACCCCTAAGTAGTTGGTAATTTGACTCGGAACCAGCACACTTTCCTTGGCATTGAGCCTCAGCCCAAGCTTCTTCATGTGCGACAGAACAACATCTCAATGTTGAACTGCCAACTGTTCTGTTTGAGCTAGTATCAACCAGTCGTCGATATAGTTCAGTACGCGGATGCCCTGGAGTCTCAACGGAGCCAGAGCTGCATCCACGCACTTCGTGAACATGCGGGGTGATAGAGATAGGCCGAAGGGAAGAACCCTGTACAGGTAAGCTTTGCCCCGAAAGCAAACCTGAGGAACTTCCTGTGTTGAGGATGGATGGATACATGAAAGTAAGCATCTTTCAGGTCTATCACAACAAACCAGTCCTCGGACCTGATCTGTGGGATAACCCTCCATCCTTCTTTGGAACAATGAAGTATAGGTTGTAAAACCCTGACAGCTTGCTGGGAGGAGAACCCCATCTATAGCTCCTTTTTGCAAGAGCGTCATAACCTCCTGTTCCATTACCAGAGACTGCTCGGGGACCACCACTGTGGGAAGGACCCCATTAAACTGGGGCGGGCGAGACCCGAATTTGTAACCCTTTTCTTTTGTGAGCAGCACCCATTTTGAAATATTTGGGAGAAGTTTCCATTCTGCCTTATTTACAAAGGGAACCAGTCTCTCGAGACTGGCCTCTGGTGTTTTTTGAGCACTTGACTCGGCGCCCTGAAGCGGCGAACCGGCAAGGAACAGCCGAATCAAGTGATGACCGCCCCTCCTCGGAGGGTCGGTGGAGACCGCTGCGCCCTGAAGCACACTGGGTGGCAGGATTAGCAGAACGGCCCCCTGAGGGCGCCAAAGAGGGATGGGTACCAAGTATTTTAATACCCAACCTTCTCTGGAGGGGCTGCCCTCCAATGTCCCGCGCCACTGGCATCAGGACCTCTTCGAAGCCTTCTCGGTGATAATTACAGTCCGCAGATCTGTGTTACCCCACAAAGACTTCGGCTGTGTCGCCTGTCCCTGTCCTCAAGCTTTCTGCGGGGGACCAGGGTGGCGACACTTTCTTTGGATGCACGGTCAGACCAGTGCCCTGAAACGGCGAACCGGCAGGGAACATCTGAACTGACCGCTCTACAATCCTCCTCTTTCTTAGAGGAACACTGGAAACCACTGCGCCCTGAAGCACACGAGGTGGCAGGGTTGGCAGAGCGGTCTCCTTTATTTTCTTTTAAATTCCTCAGAATTTAATGTATTCCATATTTCATTTAATCCTCAAATTAAATGCAGCCATTTCTTATATAAATATATATTTTTGAACAGACAATATATTTAGAATACAAAAAAGAATTATCGCTCGTAATAATTCGCAAGGTATTTTAGGGAAAGAGAAAGGGAACTCCCGTCTACTCAGATCCCTTAATATAAAAATATATACACATATATATATATATATATATACACAGGTCCTTCTCAAAAAATTAGCATATTGTGATAAAGTTCATTATTTTCCATAATGTAATGATAAAAATTTAACTTTC
>RJVU01079141.1:1405152-1448806 GCA_003731715.1 Anabarilius grahami
AGCCGTATATTCATTCTTGCAGACTTAATCTACGCGCTGCCTCGGCAACGCGAGATCCGAGCCATATATTCTTCAATGAAAACCCAATCCACGCGCTGCCTCGGCAAGCGCGAGATCTGAGCTAAATTATTTAATGAAAACTCAATCCACGCACTGCCTCGGCAAGCGTGAGATTCAAGCTTTGCGTTAGACTTTTATTCCCTCGAGAACAAAGCCAACAGGAGTGGAGCTACAAAACTCCCGTTAGTGCATACTTTTCTTCGGGATATTTTTATGAATGAACACTGTCACTGTCAGTTGTGAGCTGACGTGCATGCTCTACTCCCAACAAACGACACACAAATCGTGTGTATCCCAACTCGCTTTGTAGTGTAGCACAGGGGAAAATTCAAACTGCTGTTTACGATTGATTTGTAATAAACGTGTGATTTTGAAACACGATATGTGTGTGACTGTGAGGTGGTGATCCTCAGATCGATATCACAATATCCACCTCCTCAGAGCTGGACAAGTGAGTATCGGTGCCTCAACCCGGGGGAAGAAACCGCAGAGCGTGCTTCCACCTGAGAGACGGCACTGAACCTGGCAGGTGAGGGCAGAGAAAAGGCGGCGCCCGTCTCTAATCCCTCGGTCAGATCCATTTGTGAACCCCACGAATGGATCCTCCGCCCTGCCTCAGCAGAAGCGGGACCCGATCCACGGGGAACACTGGAGCAGTGTCCTGAGAGTGAGTTTTTACAGTGCACACAGACGGCTCCCTCGAGAGCTGCCTGGGCTCACTCCCATTTCACTGCTGTTTCTCGCCATAATACGTGTCTTTTTTATATATAAATATATGGATTGGTGTGAGATACTCTTGTCCTCAGAAGAAAAGATCGTGACTTGTTTATATGTGATAAGACAAACGACACCAAATAAGACATACAAGATACAGAGAGCGCTTGCTGAAGACAACAGAAGCTAGCGTTCTTTGTTCTGGGTATGCTTTATAGTTTCCTGGTCCATGACGTCACCCGCCTCTGACGTCACATTTCCTCATTGGTTGGATACAGAGGTGCTTCACGAACACAAAATGCAGAGGGTTCCCATCACATCATTCGACGCAGCGTCGATAGTTCCCAAGAAAAGGGAACGCTATTTTTAAAAAATTTGGGTCCCAGAGAGGATAAATCTGAAAAAGACACCTTGTGTATATACACATATACAGCCAATCCATATATTTTGTGAAACGATGATGTCATCACTCCACGTCTTCCCCCTAATCAGACACCGCTCTGTCACGTAACAGCAACAACAATAACAACAATGGCTACATGCTTGTGTTCGTGCTGCAGAAGCTACTGAGCCTATTAGCTTTACTAAAGTAAAGCTTTATTACTAAGCTTTACTAAAGTTTGTATACAGCGCACAAGGTTTATGTGAATGCCCAAGTCTTCTTCTTCATTTTTAGTGTATCTCTGTGGCAGAATTACAGTGCCACATACTGATCTGGCATGCATACTACATTGTTTTGAGTCGGTTTCAGTGGTTTTGTGTGTACGCAGATATTTCTTGAGACAATGCCATGTTTACAGATTTTTTTTTAGAGCGAGAAAAAAAAGATTGGATAGGGAAAGCTCTGGCTTCGAGTGGATGTGGCATAAATGACTACTTAAAGGTTGGATCTGTAGATTTTGAAAAACGCTGTTGGACATTGTTGATTTTTGAAATCAACCCAAACAAACCCACCCCTCTTTTCATTGCTTCGCCTCCAAAACTCACACTCCAATCCTTACCACCCTGCTCCGAGTCAGTCTCGAACCGAGTCGCGAGTGCACTAACAATGATGCTAAACACCACTGTAACACAGTTCGTATATATGGGAAGAAGGAGGCGGGAACCGGCGAACGTTCAAACAAAGTTTTAATTCCAAAATAAACAAATACAAAACGAAAGTAATGCCGGCAGACCCTCGCGGACGTCTGCCGGCCACACAAACATAATAAAACATAAAATAAAGTCCAGGCCTGGTCTTCTCTCGTCCTTCACTGTCGTCGCTCCTCCTTTCATGCTCCCGGAGCTCCTCCGTGAGAGACTCGAGGCCGGCGCGCCTCGCAGGTGATGCTCGTTATCACTTGCGTCACCGGCCTCACGCCATTCCCTCACGGCTCTCGCCCGCCCTGCTCGTCACAAACCCCCATCGCCCCTTGCAGGCCGGGGGGTACTCCCACGACTGCGCTTACTCCCCCCCGGGGCCTGTCTCGGCGGCCACAGCACCTGGGGGTAAGGACAGACGAGACGAGAGAAAGGAGACGGAAGCAAGGGGAGCGACAGGACGAGAGAGGGGAGGGAGGAAAAAGAAAAAAAAAAATTCTGGGTCCGGTTCCCAGACACACTGCCGCTTGGTCCTCAGCCTGCCGAGAGGCTTTTCCTCGCGGTGCCATGCGATGGCACTGGAGGCTCGGTGGACGGCCCGATCCTCGACCGCCTCCTGGCGGCCGGCGATGGCTCCTCCGGCTGAGGGCAGCCGGCAGCGAGTCCCCCGTCCCCTGCTCCTCCCCTTCACGGCGGACGGTAGCAGGCTCCGGCCCACAGCGGACGACGGCGACTCCTCCGCTCCCTCCTGGACGGCAGCCACCCCACCTCGTCCCAGGAGCACGGCATCCGGGTCTCCGTCCCACCTTTCACAAGGCTCCAGTACCACCGCCTCGGGCAGCCTCTCGCGGTCTTCACTTCCGGCTCTCCGACAGCATGTCCCTCCTTCCTCCCGGGTTTCGGCACCAATGTAACACAGTTCGTAAATATGGGAAGAAGGATGCGGGAACCGGCGAACATTCAACAAAACTTTAATTTCAAAATAAACAAATAAAAAACGAAAGTAATGCCGGCAGACCCTCGCGGACGTCTGCCGGCCACACAAACATAATAAAACATAAAATAAAGTCCAGGCCTGGTCCTCTCTCGTCCTTCACTGTCGTCGCTCCTCCTTTTATGCCTCCGGAGCTCCTCCGTGAGGGACTCGAGGCCGGCGCGCCTCACAGCTGATGCTCATTATCACTCGGGTCACCGGCCTCGCGCCGTTCCCTCACGGCTCTCGCCCGCCCTGGTCGCCACAACCACATTCTCTAGCGGTCGTCAGTGTGCAGTGGTTTACATGTACAACTCTCACTATCTGGCCACTGTTACACATGCAATGCGAGTGGATGTCTGTTTATCACAGCTGACGCACAACAAAATGCTTCATGAAAAAGCACAGTGCAGCAGTGCAGTTGATGAACGAACGACAAGGAAGCACAAAAAATGAACGTACAGTATACAAGAGTAAATACAAAGTGTTCGTTGTTCAGGCCATCCCACTTAGCTCTCTCCAACACTGGAAAGCTTCTCTAATATAAACGCGGTCCTAAAGCGCTGGCCCAGTCATAAACTTTCATTCCAGGGATATTCTTTTGAGCTTTTGTATTGTGTCCCATCTCTCGTTCTGCAGTTTTTTTTTCTTTTCTCATTTTCAAATCTCCCTCTTGCTCATTCTCTCACTGGGATGCTGGATTGAATCAAAATGCATTTAAGGTGTTTTGTTTTGGAACCAAAAAATGTGTGATGGTGATTGGAGTCATCAACGAAGAGTGGGTCAGATGGGAATTTAGCCTGTGCATTTCTAAAATGTAAATAGGCTGAAAGGGTTGGGTATGGCTGAATTGGTGCTGGGAGATAAAAAAAAAAATTATGAAATGACCTTTTTCTTTTTGTTTGTCTTTGTTTAATGAAGTTAGAGATGGTGTCACTGTCTAGCACTGATAAATCTGTAATTGTGGGATGGATTTTTGGGTTGAAGCTGGACGAGATGGCAAGTTCTGAGCATCTGAGAAAACCGAAAAAGGCCAATATAAACATTGCATTGAGTGCAGGCTGTATTGATGGAGTAGCAGAGAGAGGAGATACATTTGGTGAGGACGTCTAGAGTTATGGGTTTCCTGGCATCTTGGTGGGTGGGTTAAGTTCTTTGGATGCCTTTAATAAGAAGGGATGTTTGTGAATTGGCAAATTCAGAAGAGGGTGAGCCGAAGATAATTCTTTGGAAAAATTGGATTCTGCTTAAGTAACCTGTAATGGAGCCAGCTTGGAGGTTCTTAATGCTGTTTAGATGAGATATAAATGAAGTAATAGTGAGAAAATAAAAATCGGGAAAAGGCAGGCTGGAAGAAAGGCGGGGACAGAGGCCACTTGCGGAGACAGCCTCACACTTGGGTCGGCCCCTGGAGCCTGAGGAGGAACAAGGAGGGAAGAAAAAGAGGGAAGCTGGGGAGGAAAATAAGGCATCTGGGCCTGCGCCACTAGCAGAGGCAGCCTCACACTTGGGTCGGCCCCTGGAGCCTGAGGAGGAACAAGGAGGGTAGAAAAAGAGGGAAGCAGGGGAGGAAAATAAGGCATCTGGGCCTGTGCCACTAGTTGAGGCAGGCAGCCTCATGCTAGGGTCCGGGGTTGGAGCTGTAGACCAAGGACGAAAAGAGAGTTTGAGACTGATTACTGGGCCTGCACCGTTAGTGGAGGCATCCTCCTGCTAGGGTCTGCAGGCCATATACAATGGAAAGGGTTAGAGATGACTGGATGAAATGGTTGAGATGGCTGAGCTTGCTCCGCTAGAGGAGGCAACCTTACGCTAAGGGGGAAGGCATTCACTGAGAGGCACAGGCATTGTTATATAGGGTGCGGTGCCAGGGAAAGCCGCGGTGTGTGGCTAAGTGGAAGGAGGAGGAGAGTGGTGCCTAGCAGCAGCGGAATCTGGGGCACAGCCCAGGCTTGCTTAAGGCCTGCTGCTGCAGCCTGACGCTTGTCTTCTAGCGTGTGAATCGAAGACGCAAGGGAGAGGATATGTGAGATGAAAGGACAGCCTTGCGGGATTATGCGCATCGTGAGTTGCATCGTTTAAGTAGCTGAGCAAAGATTGCAGTTCCTGTTTAGATCAGTTTAGATTGTCTAGGAAGGTGAAGGCGACTAGAAATATCCTACATATTTCCTTGTGCAGTGAGGCCTGGATATTAACTGTATTCAAGTTAAAGCCCAGAAATTCAATGGACGTGGCTGGACCCATGGTGTTATCCTGGGCGACTGGAATCCCAAGCTCAGCAAAAACTGTGTAGGGCTGAGAGATCGATTATTAAACATTTGTAAATATTCTTATTTTCTCAGAAGAAGCTTAAAATGTTTTATAACCTGCATATATTCACCCCTGACACATCGGTTTTATACTGTAATCCTTGTTTGATGTTGAATGATCATCAAGTCTGATTTAGATGATCGTTTGTTCTTTTAACTGTTGCTGGTTTGAGTGGTACATGTGCCTTCATTTAGTAAAGATCAAAAGAGACTTGCTTATGGTAAAAGACCAAAGAGCTTTGCATTATAAAATGTGCACTCTGAATTTATTCAATTGTGTTCAACATCACTAAAGGATCACTTTTGCCATGAACACACTGCTTGTATGATAAATACATTTTTATAAATTCTTAATTTTTATTTATTTCATTCATTTATTATATGTAAAAAAATTTTTTATTTACCTTACTTATCCAGACCAGGAAATTACTCAAATCAAATTCCATACTTTTCGAAACTGTGTAGGAACCATCAACACAGCAGTTTATTTCATTGGTTATCTGTCAATGGATTGTTATGCTACAGATTTCTGTTTGTTCTAAATCAGATACAGATGAAGTGGAACGGTAAGATTATATTTATTTGAATACATTAGTAAGAGAATGATTGAGTGTATGAATTTGTCTTACCAATCTCTTTTACCCATAGTGAAGCTGTGGGTTGAAGTTTCTTCAAAACAGAAACACATATACACTCCCCTCCAAAAGTTTTAAACCCCTTGAAAAGTGGCGTTTTGGACAATATTAGCATGAATCCTTTTTAATTTGTGATAATTTTGCACTGATAATTTTATTACAAAAGCAGTTTATACATAGAAAAAACTTCAATTTTCGATTCTTCAAAATATCCACCATTAGCAGCTATCTGACCTAAACTGGTTTCTAATTGGTTCATAGTATTCTAAACTTAATTGGCAATCAATTGTTGAAGCTATTAAGGTGTGCTGACCCAAAAATCTTTTACAAACCTGGGCCAAGTTTAAACCAGTAACCAGGCATCACAGCTGGCAAAGGGGCATGTCTGACTTTGACATGTATATATTGCCATTATTATGTAATCAAAATGAAAATTATTATTGCTGGTCTTCAATGATAATGTCAAGTTACTTTAATGTATTTGCACCAAAAAAAGGATAAGGATTTATGCTGATATCGTCCAAAACCACACTTTGCCAGGGGTGTTTCTAAACTTTTGGAGGGCAGTGTATATTAGGCTATAACTTTCAGTTTCTACGCAATTTTGTTGGTAAATCGCAGGACAGCGATGACAATAAGTTCTGAGTTCCTTAATGATTCTGTGTGCGACTGTGCGTGTGATCTGTACATGTGTTTAAGCAACAAGGAAGCAGCACGTTAGTTTAGAATGGCAAATTATTTGTACAGAAACAGTTTAAAACATGTATTCGCCCGATCAGTATTGATCCAGATGGCATAAGTGTGAAAAAGTGTGTGGAGAGTGTGAGCTGGCTGTGACTTTATCTGCGGCATGGCACTGGCTTGCTGAGGGCCTGCTGTGGTGGCCTGTTGCTGGAGGACTGCTTGTTCCTTCACGGGAAGAGGTGGCATTGCCCGAGACTCAAGCTTAGTGCTCGATGGCCTTGTTGTCCATTTCTTTATGGCAGGAATGATTGAATGGGCCAGAGTAGAGAAAGACACGGAAGGAGATCGCGGCTGTTTTGGCCACGGTGGCGAGAGTAGGCCTCAGCGTCTTGGCATACGGGGACCCGTTTGTTTGGGCTGACGCCCCCCAAGATAATGCCATGGGATTGGCGCCGGTGTTAGGCAGAGGAGAATCGCTCCTTAGGCCAGAGGATTGTGGCAAAGATTCCTCAAGGATGAAAGATTCTTCATTGGACCTGTTGGTAACTTAGGGTGGGGCCAAATGCTGAAAAATGTTGAGAAACATAGGTGAGTCGACTGCGTGTATATATATATATATATATAAATATGCCTCCTCTCATGTTGATTGGGTAGATATGTTTATTGCTGATTGCTGACTGCTGGTTGGAATGACATGATGATTGGATAGATCATTTGAACATGTTCCTCCTGAACTTTGTTAATAAAACATCATAAAAACTGATTCAATGTGAACATGGACTGACATGGGTTAACATCTTAGCGGTAGTGTCATTCATAACCTTAGGGTTACTAGAACAACCAGACATTGCAATGTCTACTAAAGACCAAGTGATCTAAGAAGGTCTAGCAAATCTCAATATAAAGTTTGTTTTAAAGCAAACAGGACAACCAAACCAAAGACAACAAGACAGCTCACATCTAATGACACACAAAGCATCAATGTGGTCTGTCGGCCACAGTTGACCACATGTTGCAGTGTGTTCTGCAATACTAGTACTAGTCGGACCCCATCAGCATCTTTTCAGATGACTGAGCATGTTGAATTGGCGGCACAGCACGTTGGTAAGAGGGATCACTTTGATTGGCTGTTCAACTTTGAGAAATAGTGCACACAAAGAAAAATAGAAGTGACGAAAGCAAGAAAAAGAAAAGTCAAGAGGAAACACACAGAAGGCTCTTTCTCATTTTACGAATCTGTGTATCCACAGTCTTAGCACGTCCGGTTTCCCTTTTGGATGACAAATACAAACTACTGCCACCTGCTGGTATGGAGAGTTATTTTCTCTCACACAGGTGCAGAACATTCATGCTAGTTGGCCATTATCTGTAGCCTATGCATAGTGTTTAAGCTAAACTTTTTGGCCTGGGCACAAGCGACGTGAGGTGACACCACAGTCGGCTTTCAACACTGCTAGTTCTTTGTTGGCTTGGTATGTCATGGCCTTAACAGGTGAAAAGACCTTTTAAAATGAGTATCAATACTCAGTAACAGTCAATTTCTGATAAAAGACAGAGCAACCTATTACAAAATTTATGGCAAAAAAAAAAAAAAAATGCATAACCAAATATGCAATACATACTATGCAATACATGTACATGCATATATATTTTTTTCCTTAGCACTCCTCAATACTAGTGAAGTTTGTATACCAAGTAATTTTGTAAATGCCATTTCCACTGCTGCACCTTTAAGAAATGCCCTTTTGCATTTGAAATTAAATTCATACATACAGCTTGCTGGCCAAACTGTAAATAAGCACAAGAGATGTGAGTATAGTATTTAAGTGTCAGAGTGTTTGCAGTTTGAACAGAGTGAGAAGTGGGAAATGCAAAAATGTCCCAGTAGAGGTCTGCCATCTCACCAAAACAGACCACAGGCTTCCCCAAGAGAGCCATTAAGATCTCCCCATCACTGCAGAGGTGTTTGTGAATCTAGCTTCCTTTTATCCTTGAAAAAACACTCTTATATATCCAACAGAATAAAACCTTGAAATAAAACAAGGAAGAGATTCAATGAGAGTCTGACTGCTCTGGCCTTGGAGGAGCCTCTTTGTCTGTTATTTTTCAGCACCATATAATATCAGCAGCAGTTTGCTGAGGAAAGAGCCCTCCCCTTGTCTGAGGCTGTGTTTCAGGGGCAGATAACTAACTCTGGGTTCATCCTGCCATTAATATCATCTTATAGGAACTCCCACATATCGAAATGCCAGGGTGGTTGTGATGACAAGCCACCAGGTGACAGAGCGAGTCAGAGCGGCGGAACTGATTGCAATGTGGCTGCTGCTCCTCTCTGCACTATTAGCCCCCACCCTACTTCAAGCCCCAGGTCCTGCTCTTATAAGCCGTGTCTCAGTTCCCTGCTATTGCTATTGCTGCTGATATTGCCTTGCCATTACATCAGTCACAGCTGCTCCTTAAGGATCCACAGTGCGACACATGGGAGGGAAAGCTATTTCACTCCTCTTGACAAAACCTGCTCCCTCTCTGTTTATAACTTATCATCTGAGCTCAGAAATCGAAACAAAACAAAAAACAGTCCTACAAGAGCTTGATTTACTTGGGTCTTTTATGTATGCGGCACTCTGAGAGATGGGTAACTATATATACAGTATGTTTGAGTCCATCCAGCCTTTACTGTGTCCTCAAATAGAAATGTACCTCTTCCGAGCTAACCATTTTTGTTGCCCAGCAGCCGCAGCTGGTCTGTAAGGGCAGGTGGGTCAGAGCCCCATTAAAATAATCATCCAAACATAGACCTCTATATAAACTGAATCAATAATAAATTGTAAATGTTTTCAGCATTCTGCAACAAATATTTTTTGGGGGGATTTTCTAGACTGTTTAAGCCGTAAAGTGAGCAGGATTTATTAAAATTTAACGTATGGCTTCGGCAGGTATGTATATAATGATACTAAGCAGGGGCAGCGAGTGCCTAAGCCCTCCCCATCTCTACAGCGTTCCACAATTTTCCAATGTAAATCTGTGGTGAAAAATGGAACTGCAGCACACTCTTATTGAGAGGGAAGATTTCCAGCTGCCCTGCTTATTTTCACGTTAGCTTGCGTAAACCCCGCTCCAGACCAAGAGGATATATATCAATCCACTTCAGCTATGTGTAAATTGGTCTGCATCAGGTCAGTAACTAGTTGGCATGTGTGTTCATATGTGGAATAGCGTAGCAAATTAATGAAAGTATAAATCCTTTAGTTTAAACATGCTCGTGTGAATAGCTATTATATAGTACTGTTGTGGTTTTTTTTTTATTTGTTATGAAAATAGACATGACTTTCTTTTCCTCACCGAAATTCCCCCGCAACTTATAATATTTTAAATCAGGAGCCACTACTGGTGCCAAGAACATTCTCAGAATGTTAGTTTATATTTGTTTATTTATTTATTTTAAATGTTCCTAGAACATTAGGAATTGGTTCCTGAAGAAATAACCAAATGGGAACCATACGAGGTCAGTGGTTATGACATTTGAATCTGGCACAAGTGGAAAATATTCACTATTTTACTCTTTTCAAAATTATAGTAAAATAGAGAAAAATAATGAAACATGTAACACTCCATTTTTTATTTTAAACAACACTGAATGTTTATTGTGTGAACTGTGAAAATGATTTTACAAATCATGACTGTTATTAAGTCATGATAGTCAATAATGTGCATTTATGATATAAAATTAAATTAAGCAATACTGTAATTATTTTTTGGTTCCTGAAGGAATAACCAAATGAGATCCATACAATAATTGTGGGAGAACTTTCTGTGTTTAATGGGTTGAAAGTCAGAAATCTGTGTTTAAAAAAAAAAATATGACAAGTCAGTCAAAAACCTGCCGAAAAGGAAAACAAGCTTCCCTTTCTGATTTCTTTTCTTCCTCCCTCCTCTCTCACTCTTCCTGCTGAGGGCACATGCCTGAGAGATTAATGTAGTTGGCAAGAGTGTTGCCATGGTGCTACCTGATGATAAGGTATGAACCACAAAGTGAACATAGGGTGTGCAGAGAGAGAGAGAGAGAGAGAGAGAGAGCGCATGTATAACACAGGAGACAGACAGCGAAAGAGAGCAAAAATGAGGGGAACTCGTTTCATACAGTAGTGTCGACGTAGCCGCAAACTCCATTCTGCAGAATTAAATCACAGTGCTTTCCCACAGACTGCTCACTGAATTATTTATGTTCTCTCTATCCCCGCTCTGCCTCTAATAAAGTTACAGCTGCCACTAAACTCCAATTTGATGAGGTGAGCTTTAAGGGATTTTAGGCAAACGTTAAGCGCATATTGTCTTTACAGATTTTATTGCTTTTTTATTGTTATTGTTATTAATACACTAGGCACAGTTCCTCAAATGCCAAATCACTACATGAGAGAGAGTGACCCTTGACAATGGAGATATTAACCCGCAAATGAGGTCTGCACTTTTTAAAAATACACAATTTTAAAGCTACAGTCTGTAAGTTTTGCCTCTTTCATCCTCTTTGCCATCTCTGCTCAAAACCTGCAATTGCAGTTAGGGACTTCAGAGCTGGGACTCGTTCTTTATGTAAACAGACGTGACGTAATGTCGCAAAGACGAATGGCGGCATGATCGAATTTCCTGCGGAAACCTACCAGTATCACTCGAATTAGAAAACATTATTACAAGCTTAACGTTGTGAATCGGGCTAAGGTAAGGAGATGGTTTTGAACACTGGCTGATTATGTACTTGCTCAAAAAACTGATTTTGGATCATTTTTAACCAAAAAAGTTACGGACTGTAGTAGCACCCAGAAGCCATTTGCCACTGTAACCTAGCAAGTAAAAAGCTATTTTTCCACCTGATTCTCAGTTAAGAGCAGCTTAACTTGGCATTTTTATTAAGGTTCAAACACACTCATTCTTCAAAAAAGATTCTTCCCTGCACATTCACTTTGGAAAAACAGCAGGACATCAGAACATCAAGGCTAGTGTAACCCAGAAGACTCGGGAGACTCGTGTGGATCCATTTGCAGGTTTAGGTTTATTGGGCAAGACAAAAGCAGGGTCAACAAACAGTCAAAAAGTCCATGCAAACATGTCCAAATCGACAGGCAGTGGCACAAGATGGGTAACCGATAGAGAATGCTTACACAGCAAGTTAAATCAACTCTGCTCAGAGTATATATGGTCCCTCTCTAAATAGTGTTAAAGTAACACTGAACCAGAGTTAACGTTAATGAGATAATTAAGCCATTAATAAGGCTGTGACTTAAGTCAGTTGTAGTTCTTTAGTTTTTTTCTTATTTCTTCAGTGATTCTGCTTGTTAACAGCAGGTGTTAATCACTAATGTGCAATCATTACTTAATTATCTCATTAAATTTAACTCTGCTTCAGTGTTATTTTAACACTATTTAGAGAGGGACCATATGTACTCTGAGCAGAGTTGATTTAACTCTGGGGATTTTGCTGTGAAGAATTGAACAAGGTGAACAAGACTTCGCGAAGGTATAGTGGAATACCAGGGCTGTTTATACACAGTCTGACTAATGGCAAATGTAGAACAGATGTGGAGGGAATTGGATATTAGAAATCGGGCGATGGCTTCCTCATGTGGCAGGAGGAGGGAGTGGCAGGTGTGGTAGTAGATATCAAACTACTCTCCCCATCCCCTCACCCCCTCAACTCCTTAGGCCTCCTCCAACAGGGTGTTTTGGATGATCCGGTTGATTGGCGTCAAAGTCTGTGATGAGAGAGGGATCCAGGATGACTTCTGCAGAGACCCAGAATTGTTCACGTAGCCCTTCCAGGCGACCATGTACTACATACATTGGCCCCTTAAATGGTAGTCAAGTGAGATGCTGACCTAGTAAGCAGTCTGGTGGAGGTGTCTGCTAAAACTGTACCTGGCAGTTTTAGCAGAGAGACAAGGAAAACAGAGGAGAATGAGCAGGGAGTTGCAATTTGTATGAAACAGGATTAATTTGTCGAAAAATCCTGAAAGGGCCTATGTACCTGGGACTTTCTGCAGGGAAAGGGGAGCCGGAGATCCCAGGTAGACAGCCACAACAGAGGATGGAGATCTGGGAGCTGCCAGTGATGACAATCCGCCTGGATCTTCTTATGTTGCACAGCCCTTTGTAGATGGACATGAGCATCACCCAGACCAAGGGAATAAGGGAGGTTGATAAGCCAGCAGACACTCTAAAGGGTTCAGGCCCGTGCAGGGTTTCTTAGGGGAGTTCTGCACATATTCAGCCCATGCGAGATACCATCACCATTCTTGTTGGTTGTTGCTCTATTAAGATCTATAAATGGCCTTGAGAGTGGCAGAATCAATAGATTGGCTTGGCTTGGGGGTGGTACACAGCAGTCAGACTGATCTTGACTTGGAGAAGTTCACAGAAGGCTTTACACACTCTAGAGGTGAACTGGGGTCCACTATCAGATACAATGTCTTCCGCTATGCAAAAGTACTGAAAAACATGAAGGTAGCTTACGAAGGGGAATGAGACAGCAGGCTTTAAAGAACTGACAGATGACCAGGATGGTGGTTTCCTTGTGATGGAGTTATTGTAGGTTCCTGAAGCTGATTTTGCCATTTCTTGTTCATGAAATCTCATGAAACTGGGGAGATCACTAGCGCTGGGTTTAGAATGGGATGTGCCATTTCCCTTTGCTTATTCTGGGAATGAATCCAGGACAGCATGCCTGCCTTCACAGTCTTGGAACCTGGGTGATATGTGACAGAGAAGTTGAATCATAAAAAAAAAAAAAAAAATCAGAGCCCACTTGGCTTGTCTTGAGTTGAGCCGCTTGGCTCCCTGAATTTATTTCAGGTTTTAGTGATCAGTCAGGACCATGAACGAATGTTGTGCCCCTTCCATCTAGTGCCTCCATTCCTCAAGCGCTGCCTTCAAACTCCTTACTAGTAAATGCATTGCAAAAGCATCACTGACATGCTCATACACATGTTAGCTTAGCCAATTAACATTCATATTAACACTTTCATGTATGAATATTTTTTCCCCCCATATATTCATAGTACATCATTAAATTAATTTAACAAGAATTAAGTTTCCCCAATCTCTGTGTATTGAAAAACAAAAACACTTTCAATAAATATCATCAGTTGAGAACAGTCTTCTTCTCTTAACCCCTACATCTCAGTTAATATAGCGAACCCTACAGGGAACTATGATACTGCATAGAACTTTAACAACACAGAACACAGTATAAAACTCAAGGAGGTTACTATAGCAAGCATAGCAAACATGGTTTCCCACATCATATTTTCTCTTGGACAGATTTGGTTTCCTAGAGAATAAAGCACAGGGAAAATGTTTGAGGGGGAACCGTGACATTGAGACAAGAGCTCCCCACCCTCGACTTGGAGGCATCTACCTCACGATAAAGAGAAGTGAGAGGTGCTGCTACCATGCTGAAGGAATTGTTGTAGGTCTTTTAGTGATTGAGGAACCCGCCATTCCACCACTGCTTTAATCTTTAATTGGTCCATGCAATAGATGGTTGCTAACTTAGCTGTTGGTTTTCCTCCATGTACTTCTACATTGACAGAGGGTAGACCCAGCTGTTAGGAGGGTACGTGCCTGGTAACCGTCCTGAGGCTGATGAAAAGGGAGCTCAGTAGCCTTTAGCTTATTGAATATGGTATACCAGTCACAATACTTGGAGGGCACATTAGATGGTAAAACTCCAGGTTGTTCATGCACAAATGTGGAATGGAAGGGTATGGAAGGCAGGAGTTGCATGAACATATGATAACAGGATGGGTTCCACTTCGCAATGAGATGGAGGGATTAGAGGTCTGCACGGGGCTTTAAACTGAAGCCCGAACCCAAGCTCCGTTTCTCACAGCAAATAGAGAACATATTTTTTGCAATATGCTGTATTTTATGATTGCTTGCAACGATAATTAAACAAATATTAGAATTCCGGCAGTGTAGAATAGATGCTGCTAAGCGTATTACTGCCCTCCACAGGTCAAAGTTTGAACTAAATTGTCATACACAATATGCTAGTGCAAGTATATAACAATTAGTTCAAACTTTGACCTGTGGAGGGCAGTAATACATTTAGCACTACACTGCCGAAATTCTATTAGAGAAGAAGAAGAAGAGAGCTAGTTCAAGACGAGCGTTTATGGTTAAAAGTATATAATTTATTTTTATTTTTTTAAAGAAAATGACAGATGGTTTCGCTAAATAACACCCTTATTCCTTGCCTGGGATTGTGTAGAACGCTTTGAAGCTGCACTGAAACTGAAATTTTGACCTTCAACCATTTGGAGTCCATTGAAGTCCACTATGGAGAAAAATACAGGAATGTTTTCATCAAAAACCTTAATTTCTTTTCGACTGAAGAAAGAAAGACATAAACATCTTGGATGACATGAGGGTGAAAAGTGCTTCCATAACCGAGTACCGAGTGAGTTAAACAGTCCAAGTAAACAAGTCCAAAATGACAGGAAGTGAAATAAAATGGGTAAGCAGCACAGGTCAAAACACAGAGGGTAATTAATATCAGATAGAACTGCCAACAATAGTGATGAACAAGACTTTGCAAAGGTATAGTGGAAGACCAGAGCTATATAGAACAGATGTGGTGAGAACCAGATGTTAGATTTTGAGCGATGGCTCCCTTGTGTGCAGGGAGGATGGAGTGGCAGGTGTGGTGATAGAGATAACAGTTAGCAGCAGTCACAAAAAAGTACACAATATAAATACAGTGTCACGTGTAAGTTCTGTTTTTCCTTGTGTTTGCCTGAGTTCTAGTTTGTCTCCTAGACAATGAATCAGTTAATCATTCTGTTCAGGTGTTTTTTGTTATGTCAACGATTTATCCCAGTGATTATTAGCCCTGTGTACTCTCAGTTCCTTGTCTGGTCTCGTTTAAGTATAGTTGTTGTGTTTTCTTTATCTCCCTTGTATCTCATGCATGTATGTAATAAAGACTAGAAATTAAATGCATTTACCGGCAGTACAACTGCTCTGCTTAGAGCAGGAAAACCAGTGCCTCGAGGACCACACCCGTGGAATTTGGTGAGCCTTATGGACTATCCTGATCATTCCTTGTGTGCCTTTTTCTACACCAGCTTAAACGAGCACACAAAGGCTTGCTTGCCCAGCATCAGTCCTTGAGGAACATTTGCCGAGTTCGTGGAGTGGGTGCTGGTCATCTTTCACCTTTATTTATATAGTGCTTTTTACAATGCAGATTGTGTCAAAGCAGCTTTACAGTGATAGAAGGAACATAATTTTGTACATGGAGCTGAGAGGTAAGCTCGGGCAAGTGGAGCAAGTGCAGGGAAACGATCTTTGTTGATCCTCCAGTAGGCCAATGCATTTTCGCTTCTGGGAATCTCATTGAGGGAGCTCTGTACCTGTACAGATGAGGGGCTGGCCAGCAACTGCTCCACCTCAGCATTCTCCTTCAGTATTTCATCATGTACTGAAAGTAGTAGACTACATGGCTTTTTGGTGGCAGGTGCTTCTGTGACAAGACCAGGTACTGCAGATGCTTCTGCAACAGGTTTATCAATTGCATGTCTGGTCTGCCCCTCCAGCTTAGCCAAAAGCACCTGTTTCACTTGGTCTTTAACTTCTGCTGAAAAGTAGCGATTCTTGTACCTTTTGCATAAACAAAGACAAGAAGGATTAGTCAAATGGTTGTGTTTCAATTATAGCTAGGAAAACATAAAGCATGACTATTAACCTGTAGCTATCTTCTTCCAGTTAATTTATTGTGCTACACTCAAGTTTTTAATATGATGATTTATTGGCAATAATTGTATTTTGAATTATTATTATAATTATTATTATTAGTAGTAGTAGTAGTATTAATAGTAGTAGTAGATGATAATAACAGAAATATAATCGTCATCATGTTAGCATATAACTGTTGGGAATATAACCTACCTGGGATCAGTAACAGTGGCCAAAGTATACAGTGGCTGCTTTTCAATGTTGCTGAAACGCCTCTGCGCCGCCTCCAGCAGTGTGGTTTTTGCAGTGCCCACTCCATGGTCTGTGTCTGCCCTTTTCTCCAGAAGCCGCTTAAGTGCAGTTATGGCTGGAATGACGTCAGCGGCTGTTGCTGTCGAGGAGCTAATTTCTTTTGTGAGTTCCTCAAAAGGTGCGACAATCTTCCTTGCAGTTGCCGCTACATCAGTGATGCTTCGCTGGGACAGCAGCCCCTCAGTCACAACGAGCTGTAACGTATGTACCATGCAGGGCAAACTCGCCAGGTTGCCTTCGTCAAGTGCTTTGCTTATGTTTCTGCCATTGTCATGAAGCACAACATGAATCCTGTTCTTGTCTAATCCCCACCACTGCAACATCGTGCCAAATGTTGCTGCTATGTTGGCAGCAGTATGAGACCCTGTCATTTCTTGACAGTGCAAAAGTACTTGTTGTCGCTGGAAATCTTTGTCCACCCAGGTCGCAGTCAGGCTCAACATTGACATTAAGCTTATGTTAGATGTCCAAATATCAGTTGTAAAACTGATTGCTGTTTTGGGCTCGGCTTGTAACAGGCTGAGTGTGTGACATGACACAAGATTAAACAGTTCGGGTAGTGCAATGTCGGAAAAGTACCACCTACTCGGTATTGTGTATTTTGGGCTGAGGAAATTTATCAGATTTCTTAAGCCTCTGTCCTCAACTATGGAGAAGGGCTGGTCATCCAGCGCCATGAATTCCATCATTTTCTTCGTAATTGCTTTGGTCTTTTCGCTGCTCATACCAAGGAAAGATAGGAGTGGCTGCTGACCTGTGACTGGCTCTGAGCTCTGGCCAGCCTTAGCCGTTTTACCTTAACTACCTTCTTCAAACTGGGCATGTTCCACAGGGTGATGGTGTTTTAAGTGTCTAATTAGGTTTGTCGTGTTGTGCGCTTTCCTGGTGGTTCCCCCGTGGTTTATTTTCACCTTACAAGTATTACAAATGGCATAATTAGTGTCTTCTTTGCACACAGTAAAAAACGTCCATGCCAACGACATGTTTGCATGCGGCTGTGAGCGCGAGTGTGGCTGTGACGTCAACGTCGCGGCCGAGCTCGTGCTCACAGCCGCATGCAAACACGTCGTTGGCATGGAAGTTTTTGGAAGTGCGTGTTGTGCACATGTTGTGCACAACGCACAACATGCTGTCCAGGGGGAGGGCTTCGAGCATGGAATTTTGGCCCGAACATAGAGTACTCCCCCAAAATGCAAAAGAGCATAGGACAGCCACCAGACTAAAGACCACCCCAAAAATGCCCCGAGATTTGGCGAACTGGTGTTTTGAGAGAAATAAGCCTGGTTGCTTGACCAAGGAGGGCCCGTGTTGCCTCCTACAGGAGCGAGCAGTTTACAGCGCTGGGCGGACGGGCCCTACTGGCCGATGAATGCTACTGTTCAATGGACGGGGAGCGGAGAGGTTTGAAACGACCGACTGAGAGAGCCTATGTAGCCTCCAACGGGAGTGGCACACAGTGGGCGAGCGGGTCCTATTGGCCAATTGCAAAATTTAAAAATTTGGAGTCATCGATGAAGAGAGGTTTATAAGGGGATTTAGACTGAGAGCTTCTAAATTGGAGGTACGCAAAAATGGACTGGTATGGATTGGTGACGAAAGGTTGAAAATATAGATCAGGTGTATTTAGATCTTTTTCAGCTTGGTCTGTCTTGCTTTTTTTAATTAAGTATGAGATTGTTTCGCTATCCAGTACTGATAAGTCTGCAATGGTGGGGTGAATTTTTGGATCGAATTTGGAAGTGATAGCGAATTCAGAGAATCTATTAATAGTGAACTACCACCTTCAACTGAGCACTATTATTTACTAATTCATTAATCAGAGTTTATTGTTAGTTCATAGTAGTTACTATAGTGTTAATAATGCATTATTCATTATTCATTTGTTCCTGTGTAGTTATTCATTAATGAAGGATCAGTATTCTAAAGTGTTACCAAAAACCCATAGACTTTAGGGCGATGGAACCGGAAGTCCTAAAATGCTAACTCGCTTCCAGGTTTTACATATAAAAACATGTCATCTCTGAGGTACTCTATTCGTATGAATTCGTACGACCACCCTCGTACGAATTTGTATGATTTGTCTAAACCCCAGTGACGGATAGATTTAGGGGCGTGGTTTGGGGTAGGTCATTCGTATGAATTCATACAAATTTGTAAACTCATAAAATACGTTCAATTTAGCAAAACACATGAATTTGTATGAGTGAGGTCATATGAATTCGTACGAATTAGCCACCTCGTAAAGTACGTACGAATTGCCGTGAGATCAGGTTGGATTGAACTGTACTGATCCCAGCAAACGTTCTGACCATGATTCCAGTTTGGTCGTTTCTTTGGGAACTGTTCCACAAATGTTCTGTGTGGGTTTTGAATTTTTATTTTTTTATTTAGCTGTGCATAAGTTGCAGGAGGGTGAGTTTGAAGGGAAAGAGAACAACACAAAACAGATAAAGACCTTTTAAGATCAGTTATTAGTTAGTATTTAGTGTTTTCTACATTTAATGAGGATCAATTAATTTTGTGCTATTCAGTAATATTTATGACAAAGCTGCAGTCAAAACTAAACTTTAAACTCTGATAATATTATAGTTGTTTCAAAGTCTTGTTACTACTGATTACTACTTATTCATTCTTAAAGAGGCTGTTTGATTTGGTTTAGCCATAAATGTTAATTCATGCATCAACTATCAAACATGTATGAATCATAGAATAGAATAGAATAGAATAGAATAGAATAGAATAGAATAGAAAGAGCTTTATTGCCAGGTATGTTGTTTACACATACTAGGAATTTGTTTTAGTGACAGAAGCTCCACAGTGCAACAGAGTGACAGCGACAAGACAAGACACATAATAAAAAGAATAAAATAATAATATACAAATTTACAAGATAAAAAAAAATATATATATATATATAATATAGACAATTGTATGTACAGTTATGTGTGCAAATTTGAAATATAAGTAAGTGTTTTAAGTAAATAATGTGTAATAGTGTTGTGTGTTCCATGTTTGTCAAGTGTTCATGAGATGGATTGCCTGAGGGAAGAAACTGTTCCTGTGTCTGGTCGTTCTGGTGCTCAGGGCTCTGTAGCGTCGACCAGATGGCAACAGTTCAAAGAGGGAGTGTGCTGGATGTGAGGGGTCCAGAGTGATCTTCTTTGCCCTTCTTTTCACTCTGGATAAGTACTGTTCTTGGAGAGTGGGGAGGGTTGTGCCAATTCGCTCAGCAGACCGGACTACCCTCTGTAGTCTTCTGAGGTCATATTTGGTAGCTGAGCTGAACCAGACGGTAATCGAAGTGCAGAGGATGGATTCAATGATGGCAGAGTAGAACTGTTTCAGCAGCTCCTGTGGCAGGTTGAACTTCCTCAGCTGGCGAAGGAAGTACAACCTCTGCTGGGCCTTTTTCACAGTGGAGTCAATGTGAATGTCCCACTTCAGGTCCTGAGAGATGGTGGTGCCCAGGAACCTGAATGACTCCACTGCAGTCACAGTGCTGTTCATGATGGTGAGTGGTGGGAGAGCAGGGGGGTTTCTCCTGAAGTCCACGATCATCTCCACTGTCTTGAGCGTGTTGAGCTCCAGGTTGTTAAGACTGCACCAGACAGCCAGCTGTTCAACCTCCAGTGTGTAAGCAGACTCGTCTCCGTCCCGGATGAGGCCGATGACTGTGGTGTCATCCGCAAACTTCAGGAGCTTAACAGAGGGGTCTTTAGAGATGCAGTCGTTGGTGTAGAGGGAGAAGAGCAGTGGGGAGAGGACACAGCCCTGAGGGGCGCCGGTGCTGTTGGTGCGGGTGCTGGATGAGAATTTTCCCAGCCTCACTAGCTGCTGCCTGACTGTCAAGAAGCTGGTGATCCACTGACAGACAGAGGTGGGCACGGAGAGCTGAGTTAGTTTGGGATGGAGGAGTGATGGGATGATGGTGTTAAAAGCAGAGCTGAAGTCCATAAACAGGATCCTCACATAAGTCCCTGGTCTGTCCAGATGCTGGAGAACATAATGCAGTCCCATATTGACTGCATCATCCACAGACCTGTTTGCTCGGTAAGCAGTAAGGGTCCAGTGATGTCCTTCAGATAAGCCAGAACCAGTCTTTCAAATGACTTCATGGCCACAGACGTTAGAGCCACAGGTCTGTAGTCATTAAGACCAGTAATTTTGGGTTTCTTTGGGACGGGGATGATGGTGGAGCGTTTGAAGCATGAGGGTGACCTGTTGAAGATCTGTGTGAAGATGGGGGCCAGCTGGTCAGTGCAGGTTTTCAGACAGGCTGGTGAAACGCTGTCTGGGCCTGGTGCCTTTCTTCTCTTGTTCTTTCTGAAAACCTGGCGCACATCATCTTCACTGAACTGAATTGTAGGTGTGGGGGAGAGGGGGGTTGTTGGAGGTGTGAATGTTGATGATGATGATGATGATGGTGATGGTGATGGTGATGGTGATTTCTCAAACCTGCAATAAAACTCGTTCAGATCGTCTGCCAGGTGTTGATTTGCCACAGAGCTGGGGGATGGTGTCTTGTAATTGGTGATGTCTTTTAGACCTTTCCACACTGAAGCTGTGTCATTAGAAGAGAACTGATTCCGAAGTTTATCAGAATAATTCCTCTTTGCCACTCTAATCTCCTTTTCCAGTGTGTATTTGGCCTGTTTGTACAAGACTCTGTCCCCTTTTCTGCGAGCATCTTCTTTGGCCTGACGGAGCTGGCTGAGTTTTGCAGTGAACCAGGGTTTGTCATTGTTGTAAGTGAAATGAGTCTTTGTAGGAATGCACAAATCCTCACAGAAGCTGATATATGATGTAACAGTCTCTGTGAGCTCGTCCAGATCGCTGGCAGCAGCTTCAAAAACACTCCAATCAGTCCATTCGAAACAGGATTGTAAAGTCTTCTCTGTTTCGGTGGTCCATCTCTTTACAGTCTTTGCTACAGGTTTAGCTGATTTTAGTTTCTGTCTGTAGGTCGGTATGAGATGAACTAGACAGTGATCAGAGAGCCCCAAAGCTGCCCGTGGGACAGAGTGATATGCATCCCTTATTGCTGTGTAACAGTGATCCAGTGTATTACTGTCTCTGGTGGGACAAGTAACATGCTGTCTGTATTTTGGAAGTTCACGTGAGAGAACGGCTTTATTAAAGTCCCCGAGAATGATTAGAACAGAGTCCGGGTGTTGTTGCTCGCTCTCTGTGATCATATCAGCGAGTATCTGTAAAGCCGAGCTCACGTGCGCTTGCGGAGGAATGTAGACACTCACCAGAATGAACGAGCAAAACTCCCGCGGCGAATAGAACGGCTTGCAGTTAATGAAGAGTGTTTCAAGATCTGGACAGCACATCTTCTTTAACACAGTTACATCTGAACACCACCTTTCGTTGATGTAAAAGCACGTACCACCACCGCGTGATTTCCCCGTTGATTCTGCGTCGCGATCTGATCTAAACAGCTGAAAGCCCGGCAGACTTAACGCGCTGTCCGGAATGGCGTCGTTCAGCCAGGTCTCCGTGAAGCACAGAGCAGCCGAGTTCGAAAAATCCTTATTTGTCCGGGAGAGCAGAAGGAGTTCGTCCGTTTTGTTGGTCAGAGAACGGAGATTCGCCAGATGGATGCTGGGGAGCGCCGTTCTTAATCCGCGCTGTCTGAGCTTCACGAGAGCGCCGGCGCGCTTCCCCCGTCTGCGCGCCCTCCTGAAGCGTCTTAACAGCGCTGCCGCTCCGCCGACAACAACCTTCAACAAAACGTCTGAATAATCGAAATCCGGTAAAAGATTTTGTGGTGTGTACTGCCGAATGTTCAGCAGTTCATCCCTGGTAAAACTGATGGTGTTTGAAAAACAAAAAACAGGAAAAACGAACAAAAACAGAACAAACACTGAAGAGCTATACACTGAGGCTGCCATGCGCGGCGCCATCTTGCATCAAAAAAATCATTCATGCATGAATCCATATGACTCCTGTCGTAGTTAAGGATAGTTCTTCATTGGATCAAGATTAGTTCATGTTGTCAATAATCATTAGTTAATGCTGAATTAAGTATTAATTCAGGTATAAGTACATGATTATTCATGGGCCCTTACTGTAAAGAAAGCTTTCCTGTAGCTCAGTGGTTAGAGCATGGCACTAGCAATGCCAAGGTCATGGGTTCGATCCCAGGGATTGCACATACTCGGATACAAATGTATAGTATAATGCAATGTAAGTCGCTTTGGATAAAAGCGTCTGCCAAATGCATAAATGTAAATGTAAATGCAAAGTGTTACCAAACAAACAATATTCAATTTTTTATTTTAAACAACATTGAATGTTTGTCATGTGAATTGTAAACACTTCTTTTTTTGTTTACAAATCATGACTGTTGTAGGTCATAACAGTCAGAAGTGTCCAATTAGGATACATCAAATAAATTAAATATCCTTGTCTAGACAAAGAAGTCTGATTTGATTACATTTTTTTTTTTTTTTTTTTTTTACAATTATCATGATCAAGCAGAATACATAATGTGAAATATGGTGGAAATGTTTAATAAAAGTGAAATAGTTGAAGAAACACCCAAATTATCCTCAATATTCTAACTTGTAATTATAATTGTATGACTATTTCAAACAGAAATTCTGTGAATATATTTCTCTCTACATACGACAGAGACACAATTAGTTCCGGAGTGCCATGCATTGAGCTTGTTAATTGTCCCAGTGGACTGGTATTACAGCACAGACCAGCATGCTTTAGTTGTGAAGGCCATTTCCATTATTATGGCTGCTAGTTGGACATAGATAAAGTGAACTGGTGCGTTTGTCTCTGCTAAGAGATACTATGCAGTTTCAGTTCAATTAATCAAAACAGGACATCAAGAGCAAAGATGCTTCTGGGACCCAGAATTTTATATCACACTCACTTGCAACCTTGCCTTTACAAAGGGAGGAAAGTATTCACCCATTGGTGTGTGTTGTTACTATGTCTTAATCATGAGTGTACTGTGCTGTCAGCTTGCAAGAGCCCCCATAGCTGCTCTCTTTGGTGTAAAAGGACATGCCTTTTCATCCAACTAAATGGCTTGTCAAGGGTCCCATTGACTAAATAAGCAGGCTGAGTCTCCAGTGCCATGCGTTTTTGTGTACTATAACTGGAGTGATGAGACAGAACAGCAGGTTCTCCTTGGCTGATGGCTGCATCTCAACATCCTTGACAGAGATATATCAACCAGCAGACACATTAGATGCTCGCCTATCTGTTAGATGGAAGCAGTGAGGATGAATATAATTTTGAAAAACATGTCATTGGAAAGATGTGTAGCTTTACAGATCAATACCACGCTTAAACCACTTTCTACCTCACACACAAATACAGCTTTAAGAGTGTCAGAGTGTGCTCTCAGAAGAGAAAACCCCTCGTAAGTGTTATGAAGGCTGTCATCAATCAGAGTGTATTGGCTTTGTGTGTAATAACTCCAGTTCCACTTGTTTTTGCAGTAATGGTCTCAGTCACTGTGGTTCCACTCTTTTCTAATAGTTTAGGCCTCCAGCCACAGCTGATACAATACTTACAGGTGTCAGACTCAATCTTCAAGGCTGCTATGATGCATGGGTGTGATATACAGTAAACTGATGAAGGAGAACATAATAGAAATAGCTTTCTGGACTCTTAAATGTCAGAAAAAGCCTCTCAGAGTTTGGTGTGTAAAAATAAAATGTTGGCAGGTAAGTTCTGTATGTCTCTCTTATCTCACACTAAATTGAGTTCACGGAGCTCTCTTCTAACAAGCTGACGATCTGAATCAGGTATGTTAAATAGGGGAAACACATGGTGCTTTTCAAATGGAAGGCTGCATCCTACGAAGGCGGCAAATCTCGGCTGCCACGTTATCATACGTCGCTGAAGGCCATCTCAATCAGAAGGATCCTTGGAAGGCAGCCTTCCTTTCACGTCCTTCTTTCGGCCTGTTTTGAAGGATGCATTGGATGTATCCTTCGCGGTTTTAAATGACCCACAATCTTTTGCACACATTTAAATTCAACAAAATTAACAGACGGAAAACGAGTCTGTACTTGTAACGAAGCGGGACTCAGGCAGAGATCCATTTGCAAGCTTTTATTTAAAGTGAGCATAGTCGTACAGGCTGGGTCGATCAGGAGCAGACAGGTGCAGCAAGGGACAGGCAGAATCGTAGTCAGGAACAAGCAGAGGGTCAGGGCTGGCAGATATCACTCACAGGTCGGTAAACAAAGCACAGGTCAGGACAGGCAGCAACGGGTCAATAACGGGAAACAAGCAGGAAGGATAACAACAGACAGACAGGATATGAATGCTCGGAAATGTCACACGGGGTAAACAAGACTTCGCGGTGAGGTGGTGTGTGTGTGAGTCCTTTATAGTCCAGGTAATGCGTGGCAGCTGGGTGTGGTGATTAGTGTTGTGATTGGTGGAGTGAGTGCAGGTGAATGGCAGAGAGGATTATGGGGAATGTTGTCCGGAAGGTGACAGGAACATGACAGGAACAGACGGTGATCGTGACATAACGCCCCTCTCCCGGAAGGCGCGTCCTCGCGGCGTAAACGGAACAGCTAGGGAGGGGGGGTGGGTGCATCGGAGCTACGGTGGGAACATGGTCTCCAATGCAGGTTCCAGGGTAGCCACGGTGGATCAGGTGCCACGGGTAACCATGGCGGGTCAGGTGCTACAGGCAGCCATGGTGGGTCAGGTGCCACGGGCAGCCAGTGCAGGTCAGGAGTGCCATGAATCCACGGTGGGTCAGGTGGCTCGGGCAGCCACGGCAGGTCAGGTGATTCAGACAACCACAGCAGGTCAGATGACTCGGGCAGCCACGGCAGGTCAGATGGCTCAGGCAGCCACGGCAGGTCAGGTGGCTTAGGCAACCACGGCAGGTCAGGTGGCTTGAGCAGCCACGGCGAGACAGAGTCCGTGAATGACCACGGCGGGTCAGAGTCCATTAATGGCCATAGTGGGCTACAGTCCATGGGCGGCCATGACAGTACAAAGGCCGATGACGGCAGTGACCGGGCAGGAACCTCACCCACAAACTCCCCACCCCTAGGCCTTCTGCCCCCCCAAAAAAAGTTATTGGGGAAATCAAAGGAGGACGTAGCGGGTTGATGGGCAAGGAGCTTGGATGGCGCCGGCAGAGCGAGGCGATCAGGTGGCGCCGGCAGGGCAAGGCGCTTGTGCGGCGCTGGCAGGGCAAGGCGCTTGTGCGGCGCTGGCAGGGCATGGAGTTCCAGTGGCGCCGGCAGGACAAGGCGCTTGTGCGGCGCTGGCAGGGCAAGGAGCTCAGATGGCGCCAGCAGGGCAAGGAGCTCAGGTGGCGCCGGCAGGGTAAGGAGCTCAGGTGGATTAGGAGGGACCTCTGGAGTGGTCTCCGGACCCACAGCGGGCTCTTGAAAGGCTTCTGAGCCTTGAAGAATGGAAGAGGCCCTCTTCCTCCTCCTCCTCCTCTTCCGAGGATGAGGCGAGGGTTCTCCGGTTGAAGCAGCAGCTGGAGCGAACTCAATGGCTGGAATGCCCCCTACATCCTCGAGCACCGAGGGGGCGGCCATCTTGCCCGTGGGCACTGGCAAAGCAGCCATCTTGTCCATCGCGTCCAGGGCGCTTGAGGGCGTTGCAACCGGTGAATTTGAGTGCGTTGCAACCGGTGAATTTGAGTGCGTTGCAATCGGCGAATTTGAGTGCGTTGCAACCGGCGAGCTCACGTGCAAAGCGTCCGGCGGGCTTGAGAGCGAATGGGCCGGCTGGCTGGAGTGCGAAGCGGCCACCGGGCTTGAGTACGAAGCGGCCACCGGGCTTGAGAGCGAAGTGGCCGGCTGGCTTGAGTGCGAAGCGGCCGGCTGGCTTGAGAGTGAAACGGCTGGCGGATGCTTAGAAATGCCAGCCGCTCGTGCTGAGATCAGCGGTGGATCAGCCACACTGGAACGCAATCCTCTCCGCTTTCTGACTGATCTAGAGATGTAAAGTGACTCTGGGCGATCAGCGAAGACGTGACGTTGCTCTGGGCGATCAGCGGAGACGTGACGTTGCTCTGGGCGATCAGCGGAGACGTAGCGTTGCTCTGGGCGATCAGCGAAGGCGTGACGTTGCTCTGGGCGATCAGCGAAGACGTGACGTTGCTCTGGGCGATCAGCGAAGGCGTGAACTGGTGGTGCTGTTGTGGTAGCCGCCATCTTGAGAGTGTTGTCTTTAGCGGCCATTACGTTGTTCACCATGGTGTCGCATTCCTCCGCGACACCCACGGTAAATAGGGAGCCCACAGACAGCAACGCATAGTCCATAACGCTGCTAAGTGATGAGCGCGTTCCCTCTCGAATGAGTCGTGCTTTGAGTGGTTGGTTAACACCATCACAGAAGAAGTCTATGAGTGCGCAGTCAGGCAAGTTTGAGTACTGCGCAGTGTTCAAATATTCCGCTACGTATTCCTCCAAGGATCGTGTGCCCTGCGTACTCCACAACAACAATTGATCAATGTCCGTACCGTACAAATGAACTCCGGGAAAGCTGCTGGATCGTGGTGTTGGCGAAGTCTTATGTAACGAAGCGGGACTCAGGCAGAGATCCATTTGCAAGCTTTTATTTAAAGTGAGCATAGTCGTACAGGCTGGGTCGATCAGGAGCAGACAGGTACAGCAAGGGACAGGCAGAATCATAGTCAGGAACAAGCAGAGGGTCAGGGCTGGCAGATATCACTCACAGGTCGGTAAACAAAGCACAGGTCAGGACAGGCAGCAACGGGTCAATAACGGGAAACAAGCAGGAACGATAACAACAGACAGACAGGATATGAATGCTCGGAAATGTCACACAGGGTAAACAAGACTTCGCAGTGAGGTGGTGTGTGTGTGAGTCCTTTATAGTCCAGGTAATGCGTGGCAGCTGGGTGTGGTGATTAGTGTAGTGATTGGTGGAGTGAGTGCAGGTGAATGGCAGAGAGGATTATGGGGAATGTAGTCCGGAAGGTGACAGGAACATGACAGGAACAGACGGTGATCGTGACAGTACTGAGCTCGTCTGAGTTTATTATGAAATATAAGACAAAGATGCAGCCTTCCGTTTGAGAAGCACCCGTACAAAAAGTGCAGTGTGGTGGGTCACTAGAACCTGTCACGGTGCACACAAAAACAAGAAGATAGGATCCAATAGCAGCAGAAGTTTAATGGGTAATCCAAATCGTAATCCAAGAACAGGCAAAAGTTCAAAAATCCAGAAGTCAGTCCAAACAAAAACAGAACACACAAAAGACAGAAAACCAGGGATACCAAAAGTGCATGTAACATTAAACAACGAACCACAACCAAAGACAGACACAACTCAGTATAAATAGACAGACACTAATAACATAATACAGTCCAGCTGGGTGTAATGAAGTGATAATGAGTCCAGGCAGTGTGTTATGGGATATGTAGTGTATGTAACAGGTGGGAATAAGAGTCCGGGATGGAGTGCCCTCTAGTGGCTGATAGGGCACTCTCACTGGTGATCATGACAGAACCAGGATTAAGAACCACTGCATTAGAATAAATGTTTTATGCTGTTTGCACATTTGACCAGCCGAATATTAGTAATTCTATGTCTTTTCCTTCTTTACTTTTTAGATTTGAAGCTGAGGAGTCTGTATAGGCCCAGGAATAAGAGCTTTTCATCCTGATGCATTCAAGAGGATTTATCTTGAAGTTCAATAAAGACATTTGACATTTGATATTCATCAGTGCTTTGATCTGCCTGCATTGACACCATTTTCTGTAAGAGCTGCTGTGCAGCCAAAATTATATACCAGTTATCACTGTAAAGCTGCTTTGACACAATCTGCATTGTAAAAAGTGCTATATAAATAAAAGTGACTTGACTTGACTAAAGAAAAACAAACAAACATGATTTACACATACCTTGTTGAAGTCATTTTCTTTACAGTTTAAATATTTTATCATGTAATTTGACATATATAGAGCACCACATAAAATCAGCTGAAAGAATTTTAGGAATTCTTTGTTTGGTCAGGTACATGTGGTTTGAAAGTGAATTTTGCATAGTAGCTCATTATTTGACCCACTGGAAGCTTTAAAGAAATTAATAAATGTTTTTTAAATTAATAATTTGTGGGTCCAGTGTGATCACCCATGTGGGCCCCATAAGGTATTTTCATCCAACCTTGGCCCCATTATTAGCACCCATTTGGGACCCAAGTAAGCCCATATAATGAACATCTAAATGGGCCCCACATAGAGCCAACTATAGATCATGTGCCCCTATGGTCTAACATAAATGGGGCCCATGTGGCACCGATAGACAAATGTCTCTGGGCACACAACAAAGCATGACAGCAGAGAAAACAACACTTGAGAAAGCATCTGATCATAGTAATGTGGATATGTTTGAACAAGCTCTGCAATTTGGCACGTGTCAGTGCCGCTTTCAATTAGAAGTACAACTTCAATTTCTACTCTAAAGCAGCTCCCAAGCGTATACTTTGGATGTGCATCTTGCATCATCAGAATCAGAAAGAGCTTTATTGCCAAGCATGTTTACATAAACAAGGAATTTGTCTTGGTGACAGGAGCTTCCAGTGCGGAGGAAAGTACAGACATATGCAGATATACAGTATCTCACAGAAGTGAGTACACCCCTCACATTTTTGTAAATATTTTATTATATCTTATCATGTGACAACACGGAAGAAATGACGCTTTGCTACAATGTAAAGTAATGAGTGTACAGCTTGTATAACAGTATAAATTTGCTGTCCCCTCAAAATAACTCACCACACAGCCATTAATGTCTAAACCACTGGCCACAAAAATGAGTACACCCTTAAGTGAAGATGTTTTCTCCATTTTCTCTCCCCGGTGTTTTGTGACTCGTTAGTGTTACAAGGTCTCAGGTGTGAATAGGGAGCAGGTGTGTTAAATTTGGTGTTATCGCTCTCACTCATACTGGTCACTGGAAGTTCAACATGGTACCTCATGGCAAAGAACTCTCTGAGGATCTGAAAAAAGAATTTTTGCTCTACATAAAGATGGCGTAGGCTATAAGAAGATTGCCAAGACCCTGAAACTGAGCTGCAGCACGGTGGCCAAGACCATACAGCGGTTTAACAGGACAGGTTCCACTCAGAAAAGGCCTCATGAGTGAAACACTAGTTTCATGAGTGAAACTCTAGTTCAATAAACTCACTTTGTGCAATCTTCTGATAAACATCACGTAAAAGAAAAATTAGAACAATACATTCCACCATATAGACTATAACTCACTGACATTAGCACTACAATAATACTCAATAAACATACCAACTGTTTATAAGCACTGTTAAGTATCTTTAAGTAGGCTGTATAATAGGGTGACCAGATGTCCCCGTTCTCCGGGAACAGTCACAGTTTTTGGTGTTCTGTCCCTGACTGGAGCTGTCCCCGGAAATGTCCCCTTTTACAGCTCATTCAAAACAACCCACAAATACATTGCAAAAAAGCCGATCAACATACCAACCTGTTGGTTATCGGAGCAATCGTGTAGTGATTATGTTCACTAGCAGAGGGGGCTGTGCAGCTACACTGCTACACTTGGTCGTGCGCGCCGCTACTTCATGAAGAACAAAACCTGGGGCCATTATTGTCAATTATAAAAAGAAACATCTTAACGTTTCAAGGTAGTAACATAGGCCTACTAACTGTTCATGTTAAATTAAAGTAATATTGTTTGTATGTATGACTGCAATTTTATTAGTGGAAAACATTACAAGGACAAAATGTAAAAAAAAAATTTAAACATGAAGGGATTAAATATGAAACAGGGACTGAAAGATGAACAATGAGGAAAAAAAAGTGGAAAAAGGCATCTATGTGCATTGCTTCTGGGAGGAACAATAGGGACCAGGATCCCCCTTCCTACAGCATTCTATGTCGTTTGTATGGTTTATAAACAGAGCTCTCAATAACCATTTCCTTGTAAATGAATCATAAAGCAACAGAGAGCAGAGAGGAAAGCAGTACATTAACACAGGCCTGCGGCCGTAAATCTGTTTCAATTAGATGACACTTTCAATATTGTGCATCTGATTTTCAAGATATTGAAACCTCTTTTTTATGCATGGAACCTCTTCAAAAGCAATCTCCCCTCTCTTCTACATACAATATTCTATCCCTTTTTGGAATATTTTGAGGGATGAGTGTAATTTCATGGAATTAGGTGAATATTCAGCCCAACAGTGCAGCAGCAATATAAAATATAAAAATATAAAGCAATATATATAAACATAAAGCAGAGGTATACATAACACAATGTGCTGTTTTGGCCAAACAGACACAAGAGTGGACACACACCAGCTTGGAAAACTTTTTGTTTGTTTCTATGAATTCTCTCTCTCCCTCTCAAACACATTTCATGTTCTAGCCAATAAAACTCCCATCTGAATGGAGGAATATCCTCCCATGTGGATGAGGATGTGTCCAGTATCCCCTGCTTTGCTCCTGAAAGGACTGGGTGACTCTGATAACGTGCTAGAGAACAAAGGTAACATTGTAAAACTAATGAAAGTGATCTGCCTGCAAGAATCCATGTCTATCCATCAAAGACTCGGTGGTGAAGTACTTTTCAAACAGCAATAAAGAGGCAGTGGTTCTCTCTCTATGGAGGCGAAGGCCATTTCCACATCCAGCATGCTGAAATAATGAGTAAAGTGATTATTATGAGCAGTAGGTCTCAGTGCCGAGAGACAGATTAACTTTGATAACTGAGCCATTTTTTAAATGTCAACATTTCCTTTGAGAATACAGTGTGGGATTGTTATGGTGAGAATCTCTCACTCTATGAATGTGTTGGTGTTTTCTGGATGATGGATCAGAGGTGTTGGATCTTCACTAGATTTTTTAATATGCCGGAACGGAAACTGCAGTTTCAAATCAGCTTCTAAACACAAACAAACACAGATGGTTAGCTTTATGAAATATTCACACACAGACACACACACTTATGAAATGAGGCAGCTTTTCATGTGTTTGTTTTTGCTTTTTTTGTCCAATGTAAATTTATGTTCCATTTGATGTTTACCTAGGTTTTAGTTACATTTACATACATGTGTGCATTTGGCAGACAATTTTTTTTATCCAAGGCAACAGTGCATTAAAGGTATATATAGAGTTGGTTCTATAACTTTGGTGCTGCTAGTGCCATGCTGTACCACTTGAATTAAATATTTAAATGTGTTTATTGTAAAATATTTGTTTTTATATTTCCATACTATTTATTAACCCCAACAGTATGGAACATTTTTATGTTGCCTCAAACATGAGCTACAATAATACAGTAAATACCCCAGTTTGTGTTTATTTATTACTGCTACTGTTGTTTGGTTATTATATTAATTTATTTTAACCATGCTATCATTTCCATTATTTCAAGTTAATTTCAATTTGGTCCTGAGCAAATATAACTCTAAGTGGGTGAGTTTACTTTGTAATTAGAAAGTCAGTTTAATCTCTTCAGTTCCATTTGCAGAATGGGTAAAAGACGGCCATATTGAAAAAACAGTGTTCAATGCTGTGCATCATTAACGAGTTTGTTTGCCCATATAATCTTTAGGGTATTAGGTTAGCTAATTTGGCTTGCTGTCCACTGAGGAGGGGCTCAATGAAGCATCTTCAACTCGAGCTCTGATACACCCCCCCAGTGAATAAATATAGGATGTGATTACATAGGGCAAGGTACCTGAGATGAAGGTGGAGTTTGTGGAGGTGGAGGGATGCTGAAACAGCTGAGACTGACGAGAGGTAAGCAGCTGCTTATATACTCTGGCTGTTGATTGGAAGATTAGATGGGCTCGCTCCTCCCTAAATTACGTTTAGGAACTTCACTAATATTTGTTTAGAATTTTTTTTTTTTTCTTCTTTTTTTTTGTACTGCAAAATTGTTTTAGGGAGTCATTGTCTCCATTACCTCCCACGTTTTTATGTGCAAAAATGACCATAAAACCTACACTAGCGCAGAACAACACTCACACACACATAAAGTCAGATGATAATGATTTGACAGTCATGTATTTGCATATTGTCAATTCTTTCCATGCTGTTCATCTCCTCTTATTTCAGACAACAGCCAGTGTGCTGCAGAGGCACTGCAGCCGTCAGCTTTGTTCAAGACAGAGAGAGAGGGAGAGGGAGAGAGAGAGAGAGAGAAAGAGAGGAAGTGGGGAAGGAGTCAGAGGAGATATGGAGTCAGAGGAGGCATACTGCACAAGCCATGAATTTCCATTAATCATAACTCCTCTATTAACTCACTCACTATCACCACATACAGGGCACTCCAGAGAGAGAAAGAGAGAGAGAGAGAGAGAGAGAGAGAGAGAGAGGGAGAGAGAGAGAGAGAGGCCTGTTAAAAATAATAAGCCACTACAGAGATGGGAAGTGCTGATTAAATTAAACTCTCGTTAATCAGAATTCTGACACCACCTCATCTCTCTCTCTCTCTCTCTCTCTCTCTCTACCTCAGCTTGTGTTAATCTGTGCCATAAGTTAATATCTACACAGACATAAGATAGAGTCCAATAAACCTTTTTATCATTGAAAGAGAACTGAAAAAAATTCAAATGGTTCAACCACACAGTGATGAAAAATTTGTCTATGCAGATTATTTCTAAATAAGCAAACACTTTTGTTTGACAAAAGCAGAAACAAAATCATTGGAGATGTTCATTTTCTTGAAGAGAAATAGCATTTTCAAACCATGAGTTCTCTCTGGATTTTGAGGGAAAAGGGCTACCACTACCAAAAGGATGTGAGTTCATATCGCCTTTGGCTTGCTTAGTTGGGGACACTTGACATTTGATATTCGATATTCAACAGTGTTTTGATCTGCCTGCATTGACACCATTGTATGCGAACTGAACTGAGCTGGATGATGACATCACAGTTTACTCCAGTGCTGATATAAATTAACTAAATTAATAACTATTGATTCTTACATCGGAATGAATCAATACGGAATTTACTTAAGATGGATAATGACACCATTTTCTTTAAGAGCTGCTGTCCAGCCAAAATTATATACCAGTTAAGCTGCTTTGACACAATCTGCATTGTTAAAAGCGCTATATAAATAAAGGTGACTTGACTTGACTTGACTTATGTTAAGAGTTAGATGGCTGACTGTGAACTGCAATAATTATGCAAAATAATGGGAAAATGTGACTTTACATACTGAAATTTGAAATACCTAACTGCAGGTAATTGCTTTTAATTTTCCCCAAAACAGATGAATATGAATGTGGCAACATTTTATTAAGTTGGTTGTTGTGTGCATTGTGGCAGTTCGTAAATGAAATGACCGGTGACTGGCGCTAAAAGTTTAATGCTCTCACGTTCAAAAATAACATGGCAACTTGCATCTACACTAAAAATTATCCTAAAGCTAACAGATTGGATTGACAATGCATTTGCTATTTTGCATTTTCCATTTTGCCAAGTCTTTGAGCTGTTTCACGGGGCTTGAACCAAAGCGCTCGGCATAGTACTATGTACCAGGTGAGATACCAAGCAGGTTTACTATGTCAGAAAAAACATACATATGGAGCTGCTTATGTGATGCAAATGTCAATATTTATTGTTATACAAGACATGGTAAAAAAAAAAAATTTATTTTATGGCCATAACATTTTTATTATGAATTTGTGTGCCCATATAATGATACATGTTAAACAGTTTTGGCTTGCTGTCCGCTATATATAGCAGGGCTCGGGAGGATAAACTACTCAAGCTCCGATTTGTCCCCCTGGACTAATAGTGATGATTACATTGGTGAAATACATAAAGGAGGAGAAGGCATGCCCATACGGAAATGTAATACATATATGGAATATCAATATATGTAATATATGCTCATATAAAGTAAAAACGTATATGAAACCTATTAGAACCCATATATTGACATTTATCCCATATATTATATATGTTTATGTATGTGTAATACATATTTTAACATATATGTCTCATATATGAAATGTCCTTATATGCTCATGTAGAGTAAAAACATAAATACACATATATGCACAGCTATATGAAACCTATTAGAAATTGGAACAATTCCATATATTATATATGTTCATGTATGTATAATACATATTTTGACATATATATTATTGTCAGGTGAGGCAAGGGGTGAAGAAGGACTCAGTGATCCAGAGATTAAAGGGCTTTTTATTAGACTTCAAAAAAATACAGTCCAATCAGTGGCAGGACTGGTGCTCACACAGTATGACACATAACATGCAGCCAATGAGAACTCTCACTGACTGCATGTCCATACCTTACATGACATAAAAACACACAGTCGATAAAAAACACCAGCCACATGCTACACAGAACATAGACAACATGAAAGCATGCTGTTGTCCCTTTTTCCATTTATTATCCTTGTTTAACTCCACAATACACCTTATTCAACAACACCGTAAAAGCTGCAACAAACAAACAAAACAACATTAGTATTTGCAAGGAATTCACAGAAATGAAAAGAAACAATTGACTATAACAACAATCTAACAAAAATTAAGACTAACATTAATGATGACCAACTTCAAGTTAATTATCCAAACACAAATAAGCATAAAAATGAGCATAAAAACAAATTATGCCATATATAAATGCTTAAATATACATACCTGACGTTGTGCTTATTTTAAACCAGGTACTAAAACAGCCAAAGACAAAAATAATACAAAAATAAAACAACAAACAGCAACTAAATGTCCTAAATTAACGTTGAAACTGCCTTTTAACACTCTGTTTTAACTCTATGACTGCATGGTTCCATCTATGAGCGATCTCCATGCATTTCTAGTGAGCAGGATTTCATAAAGTTTCTTTTTCTTTTTCCTATATGACATCACTACTCGGATATAGGGACATATATGTACATATATTACATTTCTGTATGGGTGCCGAAAGAACTGACACTGGGACAAATTAAAGCCGAGTTCAGACTGCACGATTTTAGCCCCGATTTTGGCTCGCCGACAGGTTTTGAGAAATCGCCGACAAATGCCCGAAATCACAGGCAAACCGGTGATCGTTCACGCGAGTGACAATCACGCAGTGTGAATGAGCAAAGACGCGATTTGAGAGAATCACCGACGAGTCGCCGACGCCCGTGAGATATTTGGCATGCTAAATATCTGGACTTGTTGGCGATTCAAAATCCTGCTGTGTGAAAAGTGTTCTGACTGAAAACTACATCGGCGATGGCCGACAGCCAATGAGAGAGCAAGATACAGAGCAGCGGGGAGTTCGGGGAGGAGTTAGACCACATACATAGTTCCTCGCGTCTCCCCAACCATTTCCTCCTCCATATTCCTCTTTTCTTTTTCTTGTTTTCGCTGCAAATCAGCGCACAGGCAATTCGTATTGCAAGCTTCTTGCGGGCTACCATTTTTAATAATAATCCCAGTCTCACGTGAGGACTCTGGTCTTGCACGCGTGATTTGGCGTTGTTTCCTTGTCACATCTCGCATGTGTTTGGTTGTGAAACGTAGTTTGCGTGCCAGACAGAGTTGTCAGCGATTCTTCCTATTGTAAAGTCATGCAGTGTGAAACCTTCTGTCGCCGATCCATTGTGCAGTGTGAACACAGCAGCGACTGAATGCTGGCCAAGATAGTCATGCAGTGTGAAAAGAACAGTGACCCGACTACTTTGAAAATCGTGCAGTCTGAACTCGGCTTAAGAGACTGCTTTTATATCCTGGTAATATTAAGAAGATTAGATGGGCATATGTCACTAACCCAGGTCAAAGATGATGTAGGCAGAATAAGTATTTCCCAATAACAACAAGGTTTATTAAACGAGCAATTACACAAAAAAGTGTGCAAAGCACAAACAATACTGGACAAACAGGTATTGAAGGTGAAGGCGAGGAACATGATACACATGGTGATGAATTAAATGACGAACAGCTGTGATGAATGAATGAGTGTCCATAGTGATGAGTGGTGGGAAACCTGAACACAGGAAACATGTGACTGAAGACAAACAAACTAAAAGTCCATGGAAGTGAAACTAACTGAACATGAACTTGACAGCGATCTCCTCCCAAATTTATGTTAAAAAACTTCAAGTTGTGGAAGGAACCACAAAAATAAGTCTTTATTAATTAATAATCTGCTTCTGTAATCTTTATTTACTGTGAAAAGAAATGCCTAGTTTTAATTTGAAATTATAGACTAACACAGATAGATTACAATGCAACACAAATTGCATACAATGAAATTAAGTTGTTAAAGAATGTTTTTGCATTTTCTCATTGAAGTAAATTGTCATCACATAAAGCGTTATGTACCTGTCATAGTCAGCAAACTCACTTGATCTCTTTTTCTCTCTCATTCCTTTTCCCTGAATATAGTGTGTGAAGATTGATGAGTTCCTTTAGAAATCTGACCACATTCCAAATGTCACTATACCAAAAAATTCAGGATGAGTGAGGGAGAGAGGCATTTGAAAAAATAAAACAAAGTGAAGGTGAGAGGAGAACGGGATAGCCTGGAGAAAAAAAAAAAAAAAAGAAGAAAATAAAAAAAACAGAGACTCACCCATGTGTGAAAGACATAATAGAAAATGTCAAAAGATGTGAGGAATGATGCTTCTGAAAGCCTCTGTGCCATCAGACTGTCCAGGCAGAATTTTCATGGTGTTTGTCCCTGTATTTTCATTCCATCTTTCTTCTGTGACCTCCTCCTAATCTTCTCAAGGTAAAATTTTGATGGAATAACTAAGTGCAGCAGTTGTGTTAAACAAATTTACAACAACATATTACCCATCAGAATTTGACTGGATTGTGAACAAGACATAATGCAGGCTTGCAATAATAATAATAACAATAATAAATATAGCTGCAAGCAGCAATTACGGGGCCAAGCACAAAAACGGCACAATAAGCCAGCCAACATGGCTGTGAGCATCAGACCAACTGCAACAGTGAGCAATTAAAGACCTATTTTAGGCAAAAGAGCTGAAAAATGATCAAAAACGAGGATTTACTGGTTAATCACTTTCGACCAATAGGTGGCGCTGTGACCAAATTAATGTGGTATGGTCAGAGTGAGGTGACAATGACACTTGCAAAGTTTGGTGTCAATATGTCAAAGCATTGCAGAGATACAGCTTCAAGAGTCATTTTTGCATCATGCCTCAAATTCGTTGCTCCGGTGTACGAAAATCTTTTGACGTATTGACGTGAAATCCATAACTTTTTGTCGGCATGGTCTGAAGATGATTCGGTTCAATTTTGGTGAAAATCGGAGCAACGGTCTAGGAGGAGTTCGAAAAAGTAGTTTTTTAAAGAAAAACAATATGGCGAACAGGAAGTTATTAACATAAACATGAGCGCAATTTTGGACAGCTGGTGACGCTAGAGGGATTGAGATAGAGACTCCAAATTTGCTATGGACATAGATCAGACTGTCCTCTAACTGTGTGCCAAATTTCACAACTTTTTACCATACGGTTCTATGGGCTGCCATAGACTCAAAAGCGGAAGAAGAAGAAAAAAAAGAAAAAAAAAAAGAACGCCAACGGATACAATAGGTGCCTACGCACNGAGCCCGAGTGTGCTCATCATACCACGGCGTTGGATTAGTTTCCTTAATCTTCTTTAGACGTAAAGGAGCGACTGCATCTAATGTGCTGGAAAAGAGACCAATGTGCAGCATCCACCTGGATGATGCAACGGCAGCCATATTGTGCCAGAATGCCCACCACACACCAGCTTGCAGTCGATGTGGAAGATACAAGTATCCTAAAGCATATTGACATAGCAAATGAAATGCAGTGTTTTGTTTTTTTGGGGGGGGGTTTTGTTAGTTTTTTTTTAGTGCTGTCAATCAATAAAAAAAATAACTAGATTAATCACACATTTTTTTCTGTGATTAATCGCAATTAAAAACAAGTTTTTATACATTTTTAATATATTTTACAATGTAATAATTTCACAGTTAATCTCCAAATTAATGTAGAAACAACACAAAGACAGTTTATTTTAAATACTTGTTTAATGGCATATTTTTATGAATGAAGGCCAGTATCACTGATACTAATACAGCTACTGATGTCTCAATGAAATTGATTTTTTCCCCAATTTTATACATGAATCATAGAAATTCAACATTACAGTGTAATTGAAAGCAATATTTAAAAAAAAAAAAAAACATTTATTAGGTTTAAAAAAATAATAATTTAAGTGAACTTAAAACAATCCTCACATAAACCCATAATAAATGTCATATTTATGTGTGCCCTTCCTGTCTACATAGGAAATATGCAGAAATTAAATAAAGTTATCAAACAGTCTGCACTGCATAAGTTACAGCCTAAATTAAATATAGATTAATCCTTATTAAAGCTACAAAAGTTCTTTAGTCAACAGCAGTGAGTAATTTTCGCTGTTATTTTTGTTCTTTGATTGACAGACAGCATTGGCTGCTGTCACTTTAATAGCTGTTGCTGCTGCACATGACGTGGATCTCACACACGTCCCACTTTCTCACAACTCTTTACTTAAGTTTAAGACTTTATTTAACTAATTCAAGGCTGCTTTTATGAGAATACTCGACAAAACGGGCATTTTTGGCATTACTGTGTGTGTTGTTGTTCATTAAAGCTCGAAAGAGAACTCGATTCTGGCACACTGTCTTTGCGCACGATACTGGCGCGCGTCTTTTCATATTCTGTGCGTCGTGTGTGTGTGACTGTAGGTGTCCACTGGCGCAGAGCGGGCGGAGCAGAGCGAGCATTTTCAATTCATTCCTATGGACGTCGAGCTTCACAATCCCACAATGCACCTCGTGAGTTTAAAGCTCGACTTCCATAGGAATTAATTGAAAATGCTCGCTCTGCTCTGCCTGATCCGTGCCAGTGGACACTTACCGTGAGGAGTCGGACATTCCCAGACAGCACGTTCTCTTTTGGCGTGCTTGAATGTTTTAAAAGCATTTGCATGAATAAGAGCGTGATCATATATTGTAACGCTAGCCAAAGGATGACAGAAAAAATGGATGCTACGTTAATTGTATTAAATATTTTTAACGTGTTAAACTGGAAAAAATTAATCGCATGCGTTAACGCGTTAATGTTGACAGCACTACTTTTTTTGGTATAATTTATATAACCTTTGTCACCTTTATCCATTAAATTTAATATCACATATCCTATTAGTTTTTTGTAATATTCTTGTAACCAGCCAGTTACAGATGTTAGTGAGACTCCTGCCTTTCAAATGAGATGATAAAACCAAGATCCTGACTCTCTTTAGTCATAAAAATTCCAGGCTGTTTCTCAAAAAAATTTAAGAGCTTTAACCCCGAAACAAATGCATATGGGAATATACTGGACAATATGTTATATCATGTAAAAATACATTCCCATATATGGGAAACTACTTATAATTTTCAATATACTGCAATATATGCATGGACCATGTATATATATATATATATACATATACACTCTAAAAAATGCTGGGTTAAAAAAACCCAAGCTGGGTAAAATATGGACAAAACCAGCAGGTTGGGTTAAAAGGCACCTATTATGCCCTCTTTCACATGATGTAATATAAGTCTCTGGTCTGGTCAAGTTTCAGCTAAAAATACCTCACAAATTTGCCCCTATTTGGGGGTGAGCAAAAACACGCCTTTTACTATATTACTATATTGCTGGCTAAAAAAATAAATCCAAAATTGGTTGAAAAAAATGGCTGGGTAAAAACAACCCAATCCCTGGTTTTGTCCATATTTAACCCAGCAGTTTTTAGAGTGTATATATATTGCTAGTTATAGAGAGAGAGAGAGAGAGAGAGAGAGAGAGAGAGAGAGAGAGATGAAAACAAAACTTTTATCACACTTTATTGTTTGCATATTACACACTTCATATATGAAAATATCTATAATGGTATATAAGATTTTTGTTCAGTCATGGCAAAGGACCGTCATGGTAGGTGGAAAATGAGAAACGAAAATGTATAACTTAATGGACTGGGTACTTATTTTCAAATTTAATTTGTGTTATGTATTTAACATGTATTTTATAACAGACTGTTCTTTTGGGCCTTTGTTTTATTTCATTGGTCCGTACTTGTTTATAATGAGTAATTAGTTAATTTTTAAAGTTGGATGTAAAATATCAAATGCACTTCTGACCTACTGTATATATAATGTAGTGTATTATGGATTATAAAAATTGCATACATTACAAATAAGTAAATATATTGTCACATATTTCTCAATATACTGTATGAAAAGTGGCAATTCCTTGTATTCAATAAATTGTAACATATTAACACAATATATTATTCTGTATATTTTTAATATACATTAAATAATTTCATACATATTTTGTTCATATATAGAAAATATATTTTCTTTGTGTAAGGGAATACAGACATCCTGGTCAAATTTTCTTATTGCCCTCTATCAATCTGGTCCATATACCTCTATATTTATACCGATAGCTGGTGTGTAATGGCTGTTCTAATGCGCTATGACTCCTGTTTCATCCACCAGGTGGATGCTGCACACTGGTGGTGGCAGAAGAGATTCTCCCAATCAATTTGTAAATTGCTGGCGGTCAATTGCTATTAATTGTCGTCATTGTTTCATTCTCTCATTGGTTGGTGAGCATGTGGGTAATTTCATGCACAAGAAAAGTTGTACCAGAATTGTTCACTCAAGCTGAAAAATCATGTACTGTTGCAATAACTCTATATTTTCATGTTTTTTCTCAAATAAACAATTTGTGAAAATCAACTGAAACATAATTTTGTCATATGCAAAGCACACATTATTTGGGAACGTGGAAGTTACATACTTCAATAATGACTGTTCAATATTATTTTTGTTTTTGCAGAGAACAAAAAACTGATCCTACAGTATAAGCCAAGTTCTGCTTCAGGCTCACTGTGAGAGCTAAATGCAGTGCAGGCTAGCGTGAATGTGTCGATGCAGACACAGCAAACACGGTCATGTATGGGAGCTAATGGGATAAGTGGGGGTTTTGCAAATGTGGCAAGGGAAGTGTGAACACAGTGTTAAATATGCAAATGAAACTGGAGGTTTCACTTATGCCAGATCTGTTCCCTTCAATGCATCAGAAACCAAACGAGTGTGGTGCCTCAAAAAATATATACCCATGCTCACTTGCATACTACACAGTAACACACGCATGTGCATGTGCATGTGCATGTGAGTGTGCATGTAAGCAATAAAATACAGACACAAATCTTCTACCCATACACAACGGACAGTCATAGGGGGCCAGCTGGTTAATGAGTTTTACAGTTGAGACTTCTGGCTGCAAATCAGTCTGTCATTCTAAATTCACTTAAAAACGTATGCTGAACTTACAATTTAACATCCGGAACAGGACAAGCACTGCTGAGTCTGACATACATTTTTCACAGTGAATAAAATCTGCAAGTTTGAATGAAATAGTGCATTATTGTTAAATACAACAAGGTCATTTATTATTCCTAGATTTTTTCAAGGGTTAGTTCACCCAAAAATGAAAATTTCTGCCATCAATTCACCCTTATGTCGTTCCAAACCTGTAAGGCTTTCGTTTATCTTCGGAACACAAATTAAGATATTTTTAATGAAATCGGAGAGATTTCTGTCCCTCTATTGACAGGCTACACAACTACCACTTTGACGCTTAGTCCAAATGTTCTGACGAGACATGATCGCTTCATATGAGAACAGATTTAATTTAGGCTTTTATTCACATATAAACATTCATCAACACACACATCATTTATGGTAAACGGAAGTTCAAGCATGATTGCTTGATGTGCAAGAACCAACGAGGTTCATTCTTGTGTATTACGCAGCACGTTTGAGCTTCCGCAAGAACTAATGAGGTTTGTTTTCGCACATCAAGCAAGTACAGTTGAGCTTCTGTTTATGTTCGCTGATCTATGTTTATATGTGAATAAAAGATTAAATTCAATCTGTTCATCATTTACAGCGATTGTGTCTCTTGAGAAAATTTGGACTAAACTACCCGATTCATATGGATTAGTTTTACGATCTCTTTATTAACTTTTTGAAGCATCACAGTGGTCCTTGCATAGACTGCCAGCGGAGGGATAGAAATCTCTCAGATTTCATTAAAAATATCTTCATTTTTTTTCGAAGATAAACTAAATTCTTATGGGTTTGGAACATGAACATGAACATTTTCCTGATCCATTGATCTTAAAGGGGGGTATAATGCTATTTCATGTATTCTGACTTATTTACACTGTTAAAGAGTTGGATTCTCATGCTAAACATGGCCAAAGTTTCAAAACACGAGTTGGACGTATGACGGAGTATTTCTGTGCCAAAAACACTCTTCCAAATCCTCATAAACTTCGCAATCTTTTTTTCGAGTATGGGCCTTTGTAACATCATAAAGGTCGGAATTCCTTGTACGGGCACTTCTCCCGGAAGTTTTGTGCTCACGCATTACATTGATGCGCTCTCGATATTTGTTATTAAAATAACCATAGAAACTGATAGTTGCAATCACTTTTTTATTGGTTAAAATGAATAGAGAATATCTTGTGTTTTTCCGTGGCTGCTCATGCCCTCAGGATTGGCGCTTATGGTTTCATAAACAAGGCCCAGTTCTACACTGGATTTACAGATCGTTTGAAACTAAAAGATGGAGTGGTCACAGCGGTAATGATCCCAGTCATGAGTCGGACCCACAGGTGGTGAGTAAAACTCCTTCAAATGTCTGTTTTGTTGGCAATAGTCGCCTAAGTGCATATAATGTAAACAACAAGAATCTAGTGAATTCATAAATTCATTATTCATCATTCACTATATGCTATATTCATTATAGTGATTCAAAAGTTATACAGGGATAATGCGATGGTGTATTGTGTGTGTTTAAATACATTTGTTTAGCTGACCATTGATAGTTTGCAGATGATCGCTACACAAAAGCTGCGCGTGTTCATCACTCTTTAGCTCCACTCACACGGCACGCCTCCAGGCGCTCGGCTGTTTTCGGAAAGACTCGGTACAGCATATGTATCTTTTATAAATAGTATAAAACTAAAGACTTTTCGGAGATATGAATGATGCGCTACTGCTCTATAGGTACTCAAGATTGACATGAGATTGGCAGAAACTGTGTAAACAAACACA